>APFE030153181.1:4620-18643 GCA_000404065.3 Pinus taeda
AAGTGTTGAAGTACATTGGTATGCCACAAATACACACCCATTCAATGGTGTGTATAAGCCAGAGATGGTAGTTGACAAAAAAAATGGCGGAAAAAGAAAAAGAAAGGGTACGAATGTAAATCGCCGCTGCACAGACATATTAAAATTGGAGGATGTAGACATACTTATTTATGACTTCAATTTAACAAAGAGAGGAACTCTTCACTTCAAGACGATAGAGATTCTGAAAAGGTTGTTACCAGAAGGAACAGTGTTGACATGGGAGTCACCTGAAACTAGTCGTAGATCTAGAAGAATTTTGAAACCTGAAATGTTGGGCATGCATGTGGACTCAGATGGGGCACTAGTTGATGAAAGAGAAGAATATGGAACATCTTCGTCAGCATCCAGTCACTCATCTGAAGATGTGAATTCTGATGGTGTGCCAGAAAACATGAGTGATTTTTAATAACTGTTTAAGACAGTTTATATAACTGATGTATGCATCGTATCTTCAAATAAAATTAATGTTTTCCATATGGTGTTAAATGAGAAGTTATGAGGCATTTTTATGTTGTTGGATTATATGTCTTAATTATGATAAATTTTATTGTTTAAAATATCTAGAATGCAATATTAAATTAGAGATATAAAATATGTTTTATTCAATATACAAATAATGACTTTTGAATGCATTTAGTGATGTAATTTGTTCATAATGTCATGGTTTTTTAATTTTATAGTTGAAAAAATTTCAAATTTTTTTATATCTAGCATGTTATGGTTGAAAACATGTTAAATTTATACTTAGGAAAGAAAAATGATATTCTACCAAAAACAATAGTGTGTTTTTTCCTGCATAAACAACTTTGTTTGACACATAAAAAATTGGTTTTATTAGCATTTGTTTTAAATTTTGAAAATTGACCCTAAAAAAAAATCATTGTTCCAGTGTCATCACTTTCATTTTGAAGCTATATTTTGCACAAAAATTTCATAGTAAATTTTGTAGTCACTGTCAATTTTAAAACATGTTCAAAATTGACGCCTAAAAAATAAAAACATCGTTCCAGTATACACACTTTTCGTTTTGAGCACTGTTTTTGATGTTTTTTGGGGGTTTTTTGGCCAGAGTTCCCGTTTTGAGTTTATAGTTCTCGTTTCAAAGTTTACATTGTTTTAGCTTATGATTGATTGAAACGAGTAAAATGAGGGATCACTTACCGGTTTAATGAAGTGACCGTTGAAGTCCTTTCAGTGCCTTCTATCGTTGGATTCTCCTTCATGCTTTATAGACTATTCCAGTTATTTCCACAGCTTTTCCATGATTTTTCGAAGGATATCTTCATAAACATAAACACATAAAGGATCAAATCATTTAGTGTATAGGATGAAAGATAAATGAAACACTTAACTCAGCATACATCATAAATTGAACCAATAACTAGTCATAACCTATGTGAGTGATCAAGGAATCTCACAAATGATATCATAATAGACATGATTAGGAAAGAAAAATTGATTTTTATTGAATAAAAAGGAGAACAAACCTACAACCTCATTGCCTTGATGTTACAAGCCTCTTCCCACAATCTCAAACCTTCTGGATGAAAATCCTTCTAGCCCTATTTATGCAGCATAAGCCTACCTTCAATAGTCATCTCCAATCCTCTGGCCTATGTTTGATTTATAGGACAAGAGGAGGAGGTTTGGGATCCTCTTCATAAGGAATGAGATCCACAAATGGTGGGATAGGGGATCCTCAATGAGAGGGAAGTATATCCATGATGGGAGGGATTAGGCTTGAGTAAGAATCAATTTGCAGCTTTTAGTTGGCAAAGATTCGTCTAACAAAACTTTTAGATTTTACTTTTTATTTTTTACTTGCGTTAAGTGATGTGTGCAATCCACAGTGTAAGATAGATCTAACTTTTGCACAACTTCTAATGATATCTTCTGTGTATCCGCAGAAATTGACTAGGGAACTGTGCAGGTAGTCAAAAATAGGTTTTTGGCCCTTAAGATCTAGGAATTTCATTCTCCTTGGGATTGTTTAGGTTCTAGCCTTGAAAGGGGATTATTTAGAACACTTTGATGGATAGCGAAAGATCCATATTGATGGTCATTTCCCTAAAGTGACAAAATGACTTGTAATAGATTGCCCCCTAAATTGCACAGTCAGAAAAAATGTTTGATGACTGAAGCGCTTTATCATGCCATGGTTCGGGCTAGAGACTGTAGTCGGAGACTTGAAACAATTAATCAAATGTTACAATGAAATATAAAATCATCGCTGAGGTAGGAATCCCTATACTCATAGCATAAATGTCTCAAAGAACTAGTACGAAAATACATATGAATATCCATGTCAATAGACGACATAGTATGGACACAACCATCCATGGATCTATGTTTACAATCATGAATATTTAAAAATTATGCGTAGCCTAGATGGATGAAACTAGATCGAGGGTCTTGATCTCCATTTCTCGATCTTTAGTATGAATCTAACCATGTGAGTGAATGTCTAGTAGTCGAAAATGGTAGAAACCACTTGATTACCGATCAAGTGATATGAAATGTTAACAAGCACGAGAGAAACCACCAATAATGGCAATGGTTCTCAAAGTACTTCTAGTACAATCTATGAAGTGTGAAAATTTGTCCTGAAGTCGAACACTCATAGAATCATTCGATCGAAGGTCAATGATGAGAACCTGTCATCGAAGGCAAGAAAACTTCCATTAAGGCATGCAAGGCCCAAGGTACTGAAGAAGGTTTCTAGATCAACTTCATAGATAGTGAGCTAAAGTCGATAGGAAGTGACATGTCACAAGAGGACCTACAACATGAAACTCATGTCAAGTTTTGAAGAATAGTAGTTTGGGGTAATCTAGGACTGACTCAGGGATGGTTGATGCGATTGAAGTATATGAATTGCAAGATAATTTTAACTGAGGTTGGACTTCTCACAAAGTTCTGACTTGGTTGCATTTGACTCAAAAATAATACCTAAAACCAACTGAAGACTTTCAATGGGGTATGGTCAACTGAGAGACAAATGGATTTCCTAACCTGGACACAAAGGTGACAGAGTGTCATGTTCAAGAGCAACATACTACCTTTGTAATATAAAAACAAACATTCTTTCCCAATTGTCCCCCACCATTACTTGCAAGTGCCTCTTTATTTTTGGCAAGTTTGAGGAGGATAGCATATGCTTGTCCTGTGAGCTCATCCTTTGGACGAGTCCTTCAAAGTATTTATAACAAACCCTAGGAAGGAGTGGCTTAGTCCCATTATAATTAAAAAGTCCTATATTGTTTAAGTTTTACAAGTCCACTAAAGGGGTAACTCAATGTCGTTTTCATGTTTAAAGAGTTTGAAAAGACGTGAAAAGAAAACTTGTTCAGTTCTTTCAACATAAAATTTTAACAAGCCCAGAGAAAGTAAAGCTTGGTGTTTTTCATTTTTAAGGAGACATGAGAAAAACCCAGGTACACTGGAGAGTGCCCTTTTTCGTAAATTTAGACTCTCAAGTCCAGAGAAGGGTAAAATAATGTAGGAGAGAACTCTTTTGGGCATGATTAGTCAATGTATACCTTGTTCATAAATAGTCTAGTTCAGTCTGTAAAAAAGGTAAACTTATATTGAATAGACAATTATTCATTTACTTTAATGAGTTCAAATAGTCAAGTACTCAGTGATCTTTTTCATGTTTAGGGAGTCTAAAAAAGGCTTAAAGAGAACTCATGGGTTTCGCTTTTTCGTAAGTTTTTAACGAGTTTGAAAAAGTGATAAAAATATAATCATCACCAAAATAATTCATTGTCATAAATAACTTGTGTCCTACACATTTAATCTCAAAAGTTATCATCATTGCTCAAAAACATAGTAAAAACATTAAAATTTTGGATTTCAAAGGCTAATAGGCAAAAAATAATATTTTAATGGGCCTAAAAAACTTATAAATATACAAAAAGTAAAAAACCTTTTACCATTTCTATTTTCCACCATTCAAGAGTGATTGAGTGCATTTTTCACAAAAAACTTCAGAGGTGGATTTTGGGCAAACCAATGGACCAAATCACGAGTTGTCTTTTCCAGGTAAAAGATCTCTCCAATATCTTTGTTTTCATTTCTTTTATTTTTCTTTTCACCGTGTATTTATTTTTTTTGGGGCATTTCATTAATTCAAAAATTGCCCTCGGTGTCTGTAGTTTCTCTTCATCGGGCCTGCACACACAAACCTGATTTTTTACACATAAAATAAAGATTTTCACGGTTTCTAAGGCTATAACCATGAAAATCCACATTGGTCTTAAAATGTGGTCGCGCACAGTGCCGAGGGATTTGAAAAAATCATGAAAACGCCCAAATTTTCTGCAAAAAATCATCACAATGTTTTCTAATCACTTTCCATATTTATTTAGAGGGTTTTGATTTACAAAAATGGAATGGATAGAGTCTAAACATGAAGAACGGGATGTGGTTGATTTGAAACATTCAGAAACATTATAGGCTTTGAGAAATTGTGCATGTAAAAAAAATTCACAATACCATGCATGAAGGCCCGGCTAGATTTGTTGGAAAGGATGGTGAGAAAATGGAATGTACAAGAAGAGTGATTCTTAATTGGGGATCATATACTTATGATAGATTTTGATGACATCTATTTTTTGACTAGGCTCACATGCCATGGAGTTGACATTTCTTTGTATTGGCATAGATGAGGTGGTGAAACAACTACCACTTACCTAGTGCAACATTGTTTTCCAAGGTCTGAGCTCAAAGAGGGACGAATTGATATCAAAACCATTGAGAGGCTCCCTTTGAGGACTATCGGCTTTGTTAGAAAATTATATATTACGGAGGAATGGAACACATAAAATATTGTAGAAATATAAACACAGGAAACGCATAAAACAAGAGAGACACAGATATACGTGGTTCACCCAGTTTGGGCTACGTCCACCCCGAACAGCCAGTCCTTCCTTTCTATTATCCAGCAAAAATGAAGAGACACAACCTACAGCAAATCCGCTGTAATATCCTCTGTCTTCTCTCACAGTCTCACTCTCTGTTTCTCGCTCACACAAAATACACATCTATTACAGTCTCAAATACAATGCCCTCATACAAAGAGAGGGGTTGCCTTCTAGGGCAAAAAACCCTAAACTAAACATAAGTTCTACCGTCAGATCATCCGCCTAATGAACGGCCCAGATTCACTAGAAATTACTATACTTTTACAAGGCAATTTTACAGCTGTTTTTAGCTTCGGGGGCGCCGCCCCCTGGAGCCCCCGTCGCGGGGACAACTGAGGCCCCCGGACCCCCCAGCCGGGGCGGATCGGCCCCCCAGACCCTGCGGGGGGGAAAAGTCCCCCCCGCACCCCCCCCCCCGCGTGGAGGGGTGTACAAACTTCCTGGAGTATACATCTAGCTGAAACAAAGACCTCTGAACACTCATGCTCCACACACAACAGGCTTCACTATTGCATGGTTATTTGGGAGTGTAGCACTTCACTTGCTAACAAACACTTGGAAGAAAATTTATGTAGAGTGCTTGCATTCTACGATATTCAATTGGTGTGAAGGGATAGTTGCCAACCTAAAAGGGAAACTAACTAGAGCGAAAATTGGCAAACTCAAAAATTTTGGGTATAATGCCTTTGTTATCTCATTCACTCTAGATAGGATCCCCCTTCTCACCCCACAGGTAGCCATAGATGCAGGAGGACCGCGAGATCCTCATATGATGAAGTGGTGATGGCCCAACTATTCAATATACTCCCGATTTATTTGGATGGTTGGAATGCCAGATTGTTATGATCGAGGAATTTCCATATACAGGCATGGATTACATAAGTGATCTAGATATCCCATTATCAGCTAGAATGCAATGGGGTGACCTAGGTAAAATTTTCATATTTTGGTTGTTTTGTATTTTAATTTTTTTTGTTTTTTGGCATCCAAAACAAACTATTCAAAAATCTCATGTAGATTTGGGCCCGGTGAGACCAGCAGGACTACGCCGATTCGATATACGTGGTGAGCAGCCAGTAGCTCCTATAGTATAGAACCCCAATGTAGTAGAGGATTTGACTGAGATGAAGCAAAACCTAGAGAGGTTGACCCTAGACATCCCAGATGTTGGGATTGATAACTTGCCTCTTCACTACCAGAGGCACACCATGGGAGTTCCTGGACCAATTAGTTGCTTGCTACAATGAGTAGCTCGCGCTATTGTGTGCTACCATGATCATCATGCGTAGTTGCTATTCATGGGACTAGGATTTTTTTTTGATGATGTATCAGCATTTTCCGATAATAAAGGCCACGAGGCCTCATGTCTCGGATGACATTTTGTAAAGCCACACTTTTTATAGACACTTTAACTAATGAAAACTACTAGTTTTATCTCAGTTTATCTTGTACAATATATGGATGAATATTGTTTTTTCCTTCTTGTAGATGTTACAAATTCCAATTTAACACATAATTAGCTAATGCACCAGTTAATGTGTTTAAATCCCTTTGAATGTGTTGATATTCGATGTAGTCAAACTCTCTCTCTAAGAGATGACCCGCAAAATCATTCTTAACATTGTAGAACTTCTTACTGAATAGACATCGTTTAAATGTAATACTATGGGTTGAGAATATTACCTAATGATCAATCGATGAATAACAAATGAAATGGCATCAAATAATAGCTCAATAACTGCACTATATTTTGTGATCTTATTTGTTGTTCCACCAAGGCATATCTCATGAATAAAAACTAACTCATTAGTGGTTGAATAAATGACCCAAGTTGCAGAAGAAAAATTCTGAGTACTACAACTACTGCCATCGGCAAAGCCAATGTAAGTTTGAGGGAGCGTTGACATCTGCAAAACAATTGTAAAATAAGATAAGCAAGAGAAGTAGCAGAAAATCATAAAAAGATGCTAAAATTTCCACACATAAAATATGATACAACAATATCAAATTCTTCACTGAGTGAATTAAGCATAGTATTTCTTCAGGTAAAGACCATTTTTTGGCTTTCCTAAATAAATGTCGTCATAATCAACTAGCTCATAAGCCCCTTTTTTCCAGTACATATTTTACAATATAAGGACCATGGCACATGGGCTCAAATTTACTAGCACCCAATTTATCATGTTCTTGATCATACACCAATACTCGGTCACCTTCTGAATATGAGCGAGGTTTTACATTTTGATCAAACTGTGCCTTAACTCATTTCTTATGGGTGTCACTAGCTAATGAAACATCACGGAGAGTCTCACCTAGTCATGCTAAGTACAAATAGCGTTCCTCCTCTGCAGAAGTGGCTCGTAATAATTTGATTGCCAATTTTAATGACGATATTTCACATTCAATATGCAAGACTGCTTCCAAACCATAAACCAGTTGGAAGCGAGTAAAACCATTTGAAGTTTTTGCTAAGGTACTATTGAAGCCAAAAATTGTCTCTTTTTAACCACCTTCTTACACTCCATCCTCCTTCTTTTTTACTCTAATAACTCTAATTGAGCATCAGTCTACAAGGTTCATGGAAATAGCAGGTACTTAAACATATTTTATTTCATAATTTTCATTGTTACTTATTATTTAACTTAATATTTGCATGAGAATTGCACCAATTGTGCAGCTAATGATTGATTCTACAACAAAGTTAAAGGTTTGATAGGTTCCAAAACTCCAGCCAAGGAACGAGACATATGGGAAGGTGGCTAATAGCTGGAACAATGATATTTACCTATCCTCATGGTCTTGATCGATGGTAAGAACACCACATACGCTCAATCAACGTGGAAGTCAACCAACAAAGAAGGATCCGAAGGCGAATCAGGCGAGCAAGGAAATTAATTGAAGCAAATATTTAGCCTCATGATTTGCTTCTCTTTATCATGAGATATTATCTCTTTATGATGTTTTTAGTCTTTGTCAAGTAGAATAGGCTCATAAAATTTCTAAACATTTATTTGATGGAGGTTATAAATTTACCTCTTGGCATGACAAACCCCGTCTTTCATATTGTTTTAAAAACTATGTTTTACAAGTTATAAAACTCAGTTCTATTCGATATCCTTGTTGTGCACTGCTTCGATGCATATTGATGAGTGCCAGTATTATAGGAAGGATGTTGCAACTCCTAGGCTACCAGCTTTACTTATCAACCCGGGGTTCGTACAAACTTGGAGGTGACAGTGTTATATGCACAAGTAAAAGTGAAGGTCCTGCCTGTTGTCACTATTCATCCATCGAGAGACCCCAGGGGTTCCAAGCCAGACTTCTATAGAGTCATAAGAAGCTTTATTCTTTGATGGAAGAAGAGCAAATTTATTCTAAGAGAGCTACTCTACTGCAGTAATGAAGAAAACAACATGTAATGCTAAATCACACCATATTCTAATTAACCATTTAAATAGCTATGCTAAGAAAAATTTTTGAATCAACACTAACCTAATGCTGCTATCTAAGTTACAGAAGTAAAGAGCATCAAACCATCACAATGTGTAAGCAAGAAAACTAAACTAAATATGTTTTCACTTTTTTCGTTTTCTTTGGTAAAATCAAGCATGCAAGTTAATTGTTCTTGTGGATGTGACAGGAGGATGGAAGGTGGTTGAGGATGGATAGAAGGTCTATGGAGTGTTTGGATGGTGTGGGAGGGTCCTAGGAGGATTTTTGTGACTTCCTATAGGTTCCCCATCAATTCGGCCTCAAAACAGGTCGTTTCCGGAAAACCTATAGGATACAACTAAGAGCTAATTATGAGGTGTTGGACGTGTTGGGAAGCTTGGAAAGGGTGAGCGTTGAGTGGGATAGGGTGTTAGAAGGTCTAGGAACACTTATGATTCAATATCCAAGAGAAGAGATGACTAGATTCACTCAATGTGTCTAGGGGAATTGCAATAAAAAAAGGACAAAAAAACTAGTAAGGGTGATGGTGGAACAAGAGATGGTTGAGGTGGATGAGGTGGAAGATGGATGTTGGTGATGAAGTCTAGACCTCCTCCTGAAGGTACCTGTAATGCTTAAAATGTGTGTGTCTTCCAAGAATTATGCAACAAGATACATTCTCATAAACTAGAAAAGCATGAATCAATTGCCCATATTCTGCATGAAGAAAGTGTTGAAGGGAATGAGAACATGAGTGAGATCTTATTGGAGAAAGAGAGTGATGGAAAAATATGACAATGCAATGAACCAAGTACTGAATCAAGATAACAAACTCCAAAGCTCATGCAAGAACTAGAAATCTATGTTTTTGGGGTTGTTGAAGGGTCTCTTCCTCAAGTCATTGTCCCAGAGAGAGGAGGTGAGACCAAGACACCTGTTGAAAACCTTATAGTGATATTTTTCTCCTTGTTAACCAGCTAATTAAAAGAAGGCACAAATGGAAGCAAACTAAAATACAACCAATCTACTATACATTGTTGTAATGGAAATGCAGCTACTTAAGAAAATGAATAATTAAACCATGAATCTATGCTAGCATACATGTACAATAAAGGGGAGCCTTGGCTGCTAGGTTTGAGCCCTAACCAAAGAGCTTCAGACCTCTGAGATAGCTCAGTGTTGGCTCAAAATAAAACTCATTCTTATTATCAAAACCATGGATTACATCAAAAATTGTCACAAGTCTTGCAGCTCGAAAATAAAGTAGAGTTTTACAATAAAAAATCTGAATCCTATTGAGGTCCTAGGCCTCTCTACTTATACATCTTAAGTCTCCAATGACTTCCTTAAAATTAGGGAGGTTTGGCTCCCAAACTCGAGATAAACTAGTGATTTGTCTTTCACTTGCTCGGTTTCCTTCTAGTCCTCATGATTTGGTTGTTTGCACTCCGAGCTAATGGAAGAATATTCAAATGAAGGGGTAGTAAATGAGGAGTATTTACCTCCTATAATTCCTCTCCCTTGTCTCATTCGAGTTTTTACCAAGGTTTTTGCCAAAATTCCTTGCTTTTATCCTTTAATCCTGTATTAAATGCACATTAGACCACAAAGCAAAATATCCAACTCTAACTCATCTCATAAGCAAAATATAATCAAAAGTATGCAATAAGTTGTGAGAATAGTTGGTTTGACTAAGCTAGGAGGTGAATTGAGGCCCATATAATTACCCAACGATGAGTGTTTAGTCAATTTAGTGTCCTAAATTACTTTGCATAAATTATCAATCAAGGCTCGTAAGCTGATGAAGTGTAGTGAACTGTATGTGCTAGTTAACCCTTCTTACTACATTGTTTTGTATTTTATATTGTTTTCTGGGTTTTTGTTCTTTGATTCCTAATGATGTACAATTTGAACTATGAGGAACCGAATCTAAATTTCCTAAAGGTGAACCAAGAGCTTAAAAACTAGTCAAAATCTAAGTTAAAAGAAGAAAAAATAGAGCATATATCCTATCTTCTCATCTAATCCTAATTCATGAATAATTCTTAAAACTAGAAGGTAGATTTGTTAGTCATGTTGAAATAAATACAGAGAATGAAATTAACTGGAGTACTTCTAGTTACCTTAACCTTTAATTTTGAAGGATAACCTCCTTAAGATGGAATTCAAGCAACTTCTGTACTTCATGGTCTAGAAAAGAAACTAAATAAAAACATGCAGAAGGTAACTAATTGGTTTCAACCCTTATGTAAAGTGAATGCTTGACCATTTAGTATAGGATGGATATCAGCTTGAAATGGTGACCAAAAACATTCATTAATACAATGCATTGACAACCTAAACTAGGAATTAAATAACAAAAACAGTGAGTAAACTAATCAACAACGCATCCTCATTACTTTCAACCTTACTCTGTTCAGAAACAAAGTCGTTTCCTTTATGAAATGGATTGGAAAAACAAGACTGCATAATTGAATTCTAACATTATGCTACTAATTAAAACTAAAGGAATCAAACTATAAGAAATCAACCCAAGTTATAAACACTGCTGAAAGCAAATGAGGAATTTAAAATTGAATAGAAAGAACAAAACAAATGAAAAGAAAACCTCCTTCAATACAGGGGCCCTCTACAACTGACTAGGTTGAGTTGCTAACTTAATTCAAAATGCTCCTTCAAATGATCATCAGTCAACACATGGCTTTGTATTATAAAACAGGAACAAAAGTCCAAAATTACAGAGCTGATAAGTTTAAACTTAATACATCAAAAACATTCAACTCCTTCCGGTCCTGTTCAACTGGTATTTAAAAGAAAATATTAAGAACTGTCTTTTGAGGAAAATTAGCTACAGATGTTCTACACGTATTACAACCAGTCTGCGTAAATGTTTGATCAGCTACAGGTGACTTGAATTCAAACAAGATGGTTGCACAGAACCGTTGACACAGGTGGCTGATCCGAGTTAATGCTTCAACAGATCTATTGGATTTATTAATTAACCACGAAAGGGTAAGAGTCCTATTTCTTTTGGGTTTCATACGTTTGACTCCACATTTGATTGTGGTCTTGAGCTGGATTTTTTGTCGATCTCGGTTGGGTGACTAGGATAGGATCCATGTCGAGACAATTCCAGAGATGCCCATGCGGTTGGTTTCTTCGTTTGACACCTGTAACTTATTCAACCATGGAAGTAGCTACGAAAAACATGGTTAGCTGTAGAATAGGCTATGTTCTATAGCTAATTTGAAAAAACTTATTTCAAATAACAAAAACATAAAAGTATAACATGTCAATCATTTAATGTCCTCCTTGAGACAAAATCTATCATTTATCAGTGATGGGGATTTGTCTTTTATGGAAGACAACATAAATAAGTGAGAAAAGCTGTCAAAGAGAGAAAAATTCTGAGGTCCAACATACCCCCATTGCAAAATCATTGTATGTCCCCATGCAATTTTGCCAAAACTATGAACTCTTCTTTCCTGTTGCATCTGTTCAGATACCTCTGCTTGTACATCTAACTTTCTTCTCTTGCTCCTCTTTGAAGTGACTGCCATCCTGGGTTTCTGATGCAGGAGCATTCAACCCAAGGAAAATCATTGTAAATAATAGACATAGGGGGTCATGCATTTTAGGAAATAGTTTTCCTAAGTCTCAAGTCAATGTAGTATTTAGGCATTTAAGTATGACTTTATTAGGTAATGGGAGAATATGTAAATGATCTCAAAATAAAAATAAAAAATGAGAACATGAGTGGTGGAAGTCAAATCCAACTCTCTAGGAGCAAGAGAGAGCTTTTAGGAATTAATTAGAGTATATATGGACCATTGAGCTGATAAGGAGACTTTTTTGTTTTAAAATAGAGGGAAAAGATGGAATGGATAAAGTCTGCCACATATGTATGTATGTATCAAGTTTTAGGGCTTTATTTGAGTGATTTAAGGAAAGGATGGGATCAGTAATCCAATCCAAGTGTCCATATAAGCATATGTAAGCCTACGGGCATAGAGGAGGCCACAAGTGTTGAGAACCAGGCTTGTGCGAGACCGAAGTGTCTCGGATGTAATCTTTGCTTTTACATTAATATATGCAGATGTTTGTTCCTGACTGTGTCAGAGTATTGAAGAGTATTTCATGAATGTTTGAATTATTGTGTAGAACTCGTAGGTTCTGTGACAGAGTGTAGGTAGAGTTTTGAAGTACATTGGGGCGTAATACTGATAGAGGAACCACAAAGGATCATTGAATCCAATCAAAGACTAGAGTGGAGACCTAGGGTGAAATTTCAAAGTAAGAATTCACTAGAGGAGTTAAGCCCAGGAGGAAGAGCGAGTAGCGAAAGGGCGTAAGGCAGAACCTTAAAGAAACTTGGAATACACAGAGAAACTGAAGGAAATGTAGAAAACCCAAGTAAAAGAGGTCGAGCGGAGAAGAGAAGTTCGACACTCAGCAACCACTGGATTAGTTAGATCAACATCTGAGAATCAGTAGCATCGACGGGAGTCCCTTTTTAAGTTATCTGAATAAGAGCAAGTAGCGATTAATTGTGGACCATTGGATCGTGGCCAAATCTACAATCACGATTAAATCGCATATCGACAATCGAAGGCGCCAAGGGTCAGCAGTTAGGAATGTTGCGATTTCGCCGATAGCGATATATCGGCGATCAGGTGTCGGTGTTGGCAGCGATCAGGGTTATAAACGGACAGCATAGAGGAAGCGAACCCGATGAGAGTATAGTTGCAGGTCTATACTTTTTGAAATCTAGAGTATGCGTTCAGAGGGGAACTTCTTTTGTATTCCCAAGTATTTTGATAGTTTATATGGTGTGGGCCTTTTTAATGTATAGCATGTGTTAAATGACCCGATAGTAGGAGATCGGAGTCAGAGAAGGGGGATGGTGTATATATGTATATGACCCGTTGATATCGCTGATAGCTATTGCAATAGAGGTTTTAACCTCAGAAACTGTGACAAGACTGTACGTAGGCGGAAAGGGCATGTTTGCGTAGTTTTCCTTTGTAACGGTTTTATAAAGGAAAAGTGTCGAATGAATGTTTTGTTGTGTTATATATATATATATATATATATATATATATATATATATATTATATGGCTAATATTATATAGTTAAAGAAATAACTTCGGCATAAATCCGATGTAGACAGACATTTGTCAACGCTTTTCAAACCAACTAGTGGTGGCTTTCATCGTCAGGACAAGTTGAAGCAAACCAGATCCAGCTAACCTGTTAAATAGACCGACAGAGACTCCAACGGCTATATCGACTCTAGACCCAGGTCAAAATTATTTATTTATTTATTTATTTATTTATATATTATTTTATATTATTTAAAAAAATTATTTATTATATATTTATTCCGATTTTTATATATATATATATATATATTATATATATATTATACTATATACTTATATTATATATATATATTAACAAAATAATTTATGTTATGAAATAAGTAAAATTGGGTCCAAATTAAATCAGTTGAAAAGATTCAAGTAAATTACCTCCTTATTAAAATAATAACCTTAGTAAAAAAAATTAATATATTATTATTTTAGAAAATTTTATTATTAATTATTTTATTTCATAATAATAA
>APFE030153181.1:29573-54874 GCA_000404065.3 Pinus taeda
AAGTACACATCCCCACCTTCATCTGAGGTGGTTTTCGCCTCTATAGAAGGAGCATCATCAGATCCATTTCCTTTATCAGGAGCTTTAGATTTACACTCCCTTCTTAAGTGCCCTTTCTTTTCCGCATTTCCAACACACCACCTTTATAGGTTTTCCTGGAGATTTAGATCTCACTCTAGATTTAGATCTCCCACTCGATGACTTATTTTTGTTTATGTTCTGGGACCGTCCTCGTATAGACAAGGCATCACCTTTCTAATTGTCCATATTTTTCTGTCTCATCTCCTCCGTCAGCAAGGCTGAGACTATTTCATCAAACTGCAAAGCAGTTGCATTGCTACCTATAGCAATAACCAGACTATCCCACGAATCTGGTAGAGAACACAACAGACTGATGCACTTTTCTTCATCTGAAATTTTAATATCAACAGATGATAACTGACTTACCACAGTGTTAAACGCATTCAGATGCTCTGTCACCGAGTCTCCATCTTTCATCCTCAGGTTATACAGCTTTTTCCTCAGGAATAGTTTATTCACCAGAGACTTAGATTGGTGCAAATTCCCTAACTTGTCCCACAGAGCCTTCACCGTAGCTTCCCCTGATACATTCAGCAATACTGAATCTGAGACACACAATCGTATTGTGCTCTTTTCCTTCTGATCAAACTTCTTTCATTCTTCATCGGTCATTCCCATTGGTTTAGTACCCAGATCTACCGCGATCCAGTGATCTTTATCCACCAACAGATCCTCCATCTTGAGTTTCCACAACTCAAAACTCTGACCATTAAACTTCTCAATCTCTGTCTTTCCACTGCTCGCCATCGTCTTTCACCACCAGAATCGATCTCGCAGATCTCCCACTGAACAGGGTCTACCACAGGCCTGAGCGAAACCCTTCAGCAAAAAAGGCATCCCCTTGAAGACAAAACAACTCTTATACCAAATGTAGGTTTTAACCCTGTACAGAAATTACCTGCATACGAATTCTAAATCACAGGAAAAATAAAAATGTGAGAGCATAACACATAAAACACATATACATAGAGATTTCCCGCTGGATCCCAAAACCGAGACTACCAGCTTGATTTTTCATTATGTTCCTTTTAATGTTACAATACATATTTATACATGCCGAAGCATCAAATACCATGGACCGAAAACCATTGCGTCCAATACCACGGACCGAAAACCATCGCGTCCAAAAAACATGTGCGAAAATCATGCACAAAACCATAGGTGGGTCCGCCCAACCTAACATAGGGTCCAAAACCAAAATTTTCTAGGGCGCTGCCCCGGACCCCATAAAGTGGGGTTATGGGTACCCCTCAAACCCCCTATTAACTATGTGGAAATAATATAACACAACCCAACAAAAATGAGATGGAATGAGATGATGAATTTGCAGACTCTAAACTGTAAATGAATATAGATTTTTGTCACTACTTATTACAGAAAGGAAATGGAAAATATAGGATGTCAGAAATCTTTGATTTTCACCCTGTATTTTCTGTATAATGATGCCAATCAATGATTGGTTTTCAACCTCATACAATTTTATTTTATTTTTTAGGAAAAATAAAGACTAAGTTAGTGGACAAGAAGAATTTTTCTTCACTAGCTTCTTCACTAGCTTCACTAGCTTCTTCACTAGCTTCTTCACTAGCTTCTTTTTAGAGTTATCCTAGAAAATGTTAATGAACTCCTCTCTTGAAACTGGTTTTTGATATATCTTCAACCGATGACCATTCACAAGAAGAGGTATTTTGCTTCCATCTATTGTCCTCATCTTTGTTGCTCCATTATTAAAGACTTCTTCAATCTCATATGGCCCAACCCATTGAGTTTGACACTTCCCTTGAAAATCTTTGAACTTTGAATCAAAC
This sequence comes from Pinus taeda, assembly GCA_000404065.3. Lineage (NCBI taxonomy): Eukaryota > Viridiplantae > Streptophyta > Pinopsida > Pinales > Pinaceae > Pinus > Pinus taeda. The sequence continues at coordinate 31,463 of APFE030153181.1, forward strand.
AACAGTGCCCAATCTCCTGCTTGAAACTTCTTCTCCTTAATATATTTATCATGCCATTTAGCCCTCTGTTGTTGGACTATACTGGTTCTTTGGACTGCATCTTGCCTAATCTCATCAAGTTCATTGAGTTGCTCCAATCTATGTTTCTGTGCCTCTGATAAATCCAATCCCAATTGGATTGCCATCTTGAAGATTTTGATTTGAAACTCTATAGGGAATAGGGCTTGTTTCCCATAAACAAGTTCATAGGGTGTATGTCCTGTTATGTTCCTCCATGTAGCTCTATAGGCCCATAAGGCTTCAGGGAGCCTTTCTGCCCAATCTCTTCTATGCAGATGCACATTCTTAGTGAGAATTCCTTCAATCACCTTATTTGTAAATTCAACTTGACCATTTGCTTGTGGATTATAGGGAGTAGATTTCCTATGTTTGATCTTGTAATCTTCCACAAGACCCTTCACCATTTTAGATGTAAGTTGAGATCCTTGATTTGTCACAATTTGTCTTGGAACACCAAAACGAGTGAAGATGTCCTCAAAAAGAAAATTAACTATATGTTTTTCATTAGCAAAAGGTAATGCTTTGGCCTCTACCCATTTAGTGACATTATTAGTGCATACCAATATATACTTATTTTACTTAAATGAAGGATTAATTGGCCCAACAAAATCTAAGGCCTATTTTTCAAAAGGTTCAATGAGTACCTGAATTTGTAGTGGCGTTTCATTTGAAGGAGCAGTTTTCCCTACCCTATGGCAGTTGTCACAACTCCTGACATATTCTTTGGCACCTTTGAAGATGGATGGTCAATAATATCCTAAAGAAAGGATTTTATGGGATGTCCTCTTGTCAGCAAAATGTCCACCACAAGGCTCATCATGACGTGCCTTAAGAATATCATGCATTTCATCTTCCCTAACACATCTTCTGAGCATAAGATCTGGGCCTGTTTTATACAATTCATTAGTGACCCATAAGTATCTTGAACTTACCTAAATTATTTATAGGAAACAAATGTGAAGGTAATTTCCATGTGACTAAGAAATTAGCAATATCTGCAAACCAAGGAGTTTGAGTGGTTACTGCAAAAAGAGATTCATTAGAAAACTTATCTTCAACCATAGTGTCATCTTTGATATTTTGAATTCTGGACAAGAAATTAGCAACTATGTTTTGTTTTCCATGTCTATCTAGCACAGTAATATTGAATCCTTGCAAGAGTAAAATCCATCTTGTAACTCTGCCATTAGTAACAGGTTTATTCATTAAATATCTAATTGTTGAGTGATCTGTATGAACAAAGGTTTCATAGCCTGTTATATAATGTCTGAACTTGTTGATTGCATGAACAACAACTAAAAATTCATTTTTAGTTACAGTATAGTTCAACTGAGTGAGTGTCAAATTCTTACTCTTATAGTAGATGGCATAGAGAATCAAGTCCTTTTGTCCTAATACAGCTCCCAGAGCTGTATCTGAAGCATCTGTTGAAATTTGAAAAGTTACTTTACAATTTGGACCTCTCAAGATGGGTGCTTCAGAAATTTTTGTTTTTAAAGTCTCAAATGCTAACTGTCAGTCAGGATTGCAATTGAATTCACAATCCTTGGTGAGTAATTTGAAAAGTGGGGATGCTATTTTAGTGAAATTTTCTATAAATCGTCTATAGTATCCTGTAAATCCTAGAAAACTTCGAACATCCTTTTGGCAATTTGGAATTGATAATTTAGAAATGACTTCAACTTTAGATTTATCAACTTTAATCCCATCTACTGAAATGTGATGCCCTAAAACAATACCTTCTGTAAACATCATAGAGAATTTTTCATTGCTTAGTGAAAGGTTTGCTTCCTTACATATTTTAAGAACTCTTTCCAAATTTTCCAAAGCTTCTTCAAAAGTATTCCCATAGACTGTAAAGTCATCCATATATACATCTACACAATCATGTATTAGATCAGAAAAAATTCCTAGTACTTCTCCTTGGAATGTTGTAGGTGCATTACATAACCCAAAAGGAAGTACTCAGTAGGCATAAGTTCCCCGTGGACAAGTAAATATGGTTTTATCTTGATCTTCAAGTGCCACCTGAATCTGATTATAACCACTAAAACCATCCAAGAATGAGAAATAATTCTTACCTGCTAATGTATCTAACACTTGATCTATAAAGAGCAAAGGAAAATGATCTTTAAGGGTAGCTTTATTCAATTCTCGGTAATCGATACACACCCTCCATTTACCATTCTTCTTAGGAATAATCACTAAAGGGGAAACCCATTGGTTGTTTGAAATTGGGTAAATGAAGTTTACATTCAACATTTTTTGCAGCTCTTCTTTCACAATTTCCCTAAGATTTGGATTCATCCTTCTCTGAGGTTGTCTGATAGGTCTACAATTTTCCTCAATGTAGATGTGATGTATACAAGTCTTAGGACTAATTCCTTTCATGTCAATATATTCCCATGCATATGCTGCAGAATGTTGTTGTAATGTCTTGATTAGCTTTTCTTGTTGTAATGTCTCCAAGTTATTGTTTATGTTCAATGTTCTCCCTGGAAAGATTTCAATTGTAGAGCTACCGAATTCTTCCATAGAATAAAGAGACATCTGCCTAGATGAAAAATATTCAATATTGGATTTTCTTGAAATTGATTATGTTCATACTCTAGAGATGATTCAAAATTTTCCATTGTATTTAAGATTTGACTATCTTCACTAATATCTGAAATAGTAAAGAGAGGCTAAATGTCATTTTCATCATCAATCCATTCTTTGTCATCTATTTCTGTGATTGTTCTTGCTGGAGGATATAGAGTGAATTTCTTTATTGAATTCTTGTCAGAAATATACACATCACCAGATCTACAGCTAATGAAAGCATCAGTTGTGGCCAGCCAAGGTCTTCCTAATAGGAGTGGATGTCCTCCTAGATTGTTCTTAGGGGTTAAGATCATTAAATCAATAGGATATTCTCAAGAATCTAAGGTACTGAAATAGCTTCTAACACTCCATCTGTTTTGATTACACATCTGTCCGCTAATTGTAGTAATGTAGGGGTGTAAAGAAGATTAGGAAGCTTGAGTTTTTCCACGGTTTGTTTGCTCATGATGTTTATTGCTGCCCCTAAATCAATAAATTTATTTGGAATTTCAACTCCATTGATATGTGTTTTCACAATCGGACTTCCTGGATCTACATATTTTTGTATGGCAATTCTTCCCATCATTATATCTGTTATTTTTCCTACCAGTTGAATTCTTTTTGTTTCTTTTGCTTTTATTCCCGGTTTCTTTATGCTCAACTCCTTTATTGTTTTAGCTAGGATTGGAATCTCCTTAATGGCTTGTAACAAAGGAATTTTGATACAGACATTTTTTAATTCATCTAGAAAATCATAATTAGGAAACATGATCTTCTTTTCTACTCCTCTATCAACTTGTAATCTTTCAGGAAAAGGAGGTGAGAAGTAGATAGTGGCTGCTCAATGATAGGAGTTGAGTTCATTGTTTCTTTCTGTTTTTTTATTTTCAGTATTTTGGTTTTGGAGAGATGTTCCCTCAAAACTTTTATTGGGTTGTAGAGAATCTTCCTCATAATTGTCTTGTTCTTGAATAACTATAAAAGGCCTTTCCTTTTCTAATATCCTACCAGATCTTAGTTGAACATCACTGAGATCTAGAAGAGTGATCATATAAGTTGGAAATTGTTGTCCTTCCACGATGTAAGTATTCTGAGGATTTTTATTTTTGGGGTTTGGTAATGGTTAGGAAGGTAGCTCATTTGGTCTCTGCTAAAATGGCAGTAAGAGTTGAGGATTTTGGTTTTGTTGTGGAATTTGTTGTGGAAATGGTAATGAAAGTTGATGGTTCTAATTTGAAAAGTTGTGGCTATTGATTTTTATGTGGAATGTGTGGGGGAGGATAATTCTAATATGATGGAGGATATTGATAATGTTGAGAAAATCTCCCATAAGGATTGTGTACTCCTTGTGCCCAAGGTTGAGATCGAGATTGAGGTTGAGACCAAGGTTGCTCCCAAGAATTCCAATTTGGTGGGGGCTAAAGATACATTTGATTTTTAAATCCCTTATTTTGTAGCCCCCGCCAAGGTTTTCTAGAGACAAAGCAAAGAGGTTCTATTGAATTTAGAACTGTTTCTTCTTGAAAAACAACCTTAATACTTGGAATCAAAGGACAACCCTTGGTTTCATGATTCTCTGAGCAAATCATACAAGTCTCTATCATTTTTGAAACCAAAGGGCATTCTCTTAGAGCATGTTTTTTTCTACATTTTGGACAGAAAGCTAAAGCATCAACCTCGGTTTTCTGCTTGTTTTGCAACTGAAGGGTGTCTATTTTCTCACTAAGACTCCCTAGAATATCTATTTTGAATTCATCAAGCATATTACCAATTTCTGCCCTACTCATTGATCCAGTTGTAGATTTATTTACTCTAACAAGAGAAGGATCTCTTGGACCTTTCCCAGTTTTGGATTTCCCTCTTGAGAGATGAACACATAATTCTCCTATATCATAATGGGAGTTGAGAGATATCTCCCTTCCCCGTCATGTTAAGGATATCTATCCACTCATCTCTAATGGCTTTTAATAATAGAGCTTTTAAGATGTCTTCATCTAAATTATCCATCTTTTCTCTTTTCAACTTATAGTTGAATCTCTCAATCAAATCCTCCAAATTTTCATCCTTTCTTTGCATCATTTTGAACACTTCATCTTTGTGATTGGTAGACATGCAATAATCCAAATACCTATCCAACAACACTTTTTTCATGTCATTCCATGTTCTAATGGACTGAGTGACTAACCCCATGAGCCACTTTAAAGAAGCTCCTTTCAGTGTTGAAGGGAACAACTTAAGTTTTTGAGAGTCTTCTAGATAATCATAGGTTCTGCTGAAGACTTCAAACTCAAATAAAAATGTTTCAGGACCCTCACTTTTTAACCCATGGAAGTTTGGGAGGACAAAAGGTGAGATATTTTTCATTATGGCATTTGTTTCTTCATCCACTATAGGGAATCCAAAAGAATTATCTATTTCCCTATTTCCTCTACCTCCTCCATTATTTCCTCTACCTCTTCCTCTACCCCCTCCTCCAAATAGTGTGAATTCTACATCTTCTCCTTCTTCTGCCATTATAGTTTCTTCAGAGTCAGTATAGGGTTCAACTTGCAAGGTTACTTTCTCCTCCTTTGGTTCTTCTATTAATAGGATATGGGAGAGAAGTTCTACTTCTTCTTCCTCACTAGGTATTCCTAATTCTTCAACTAAAATGTGCTCCCCTGTAGCGGTGAAAAAGGTTACTCCTGTTGTTGGAGACCCAAAATTTTTCTCCTCTAGGACTGACTTGGTAGATGAAGTAGGAGATTATTTTGATTGGATTTATGCCCCTGGAATTTTAGGAGTTCTATGGCTGGGAGTATGAGCTTGGGATGGAGGTGTATCTCTTCTTGTTCTTGGTAGAGTAGGTGGTGTTTTAGGAATTGAACTCCCACCTCTAGCTATAAATCTACCCCTAGAGTTTCTTTCTCTATGCATATCATTTTCTTTTAATGTAAGACATAAGATTACCTAGTTACACTTCCCCGGCAATGGCGCCAAAATGTGTTTGGTCAATTTAGTATGTCCTAAATTGCTATTTAAAATTTCAATCCGGGAGTCATAAACTGATGAAGTGAAGTGCACTGTATGTGCAAGATAAACTTTTCCTTAGTCTTTTGTCGTTTTTGAGTTTTTAGTTTGTTTTTGGGTTTATCTTCTGTGGATTCCCTAGTTTGAGATGGCAAAATTGAAAATGAAGTGTGGATGGTGATTTCTATAATGACTTTCCAAACTTAAAAGTTCTCAAAATAAAGTTTCCAAACTAACTGTAGTGAAATCAATTCTCAAAAAGAAGTAAATGCACCAAAACAATGAACTAGTGACAATGGCCCAGTATCCTTACTGTTGTATGAAAACGAAAATAAAATCTGAACTTAAAGCAACTCAAAGACTGAAAGAAAAGCAAACTAAATCACACTACTTCAACCCATACTCTGACCCTTCACCTTTCGACTCAGCCCAGCTATAGGAAGTAATCATAAACAAGCTGAGTATTATGATATCTAAATTGCAGGAAATTAAATTGCATAAAAGGAAACTAAGATTTAACTACTCATTCATATTTCAACTCTTGAAAATGACGTAAGTAATTCAATCTCTAACTTGCAGGAAAGCAAACTAGATCACACTACTTCAAGTAATATTTTGATTCCTTACTAATTGAGTCGCTTGGCTATAGAAAGGAAATCATAAATAGGTAAGTAATATGATGTCTAAATGGCAGAAAATTAATTAAGCAAAACAAAACTTGAAAGAAATGACAATGCTGGAATTAAACTTAATAAATGAAAATCAGCAGAAAGGACAAGATGATCTCATGTTAGTAGCTATCAAAAATATGTAAATTTTCCCAGGCTACCTACAACAACCTGTAAAAGAAACACTGATCAGCTTAACCGTTATGAAGAAAACATAAAATATCGACAGTGATGAACATTATAACAGCATAAAATATATACAAGTAATGACTACAAAAATAGTAAACAAAAGCAAGTAGGAAACTATACAAAGATTTGGTGTACAGGGGCCCTCTGTCACCTCAGCCAGCCAACTACTTAATCACAAATTGGATTCAGGAACGTTGTCTTCTCATATATTGAATTACAGAAATAAAGCAAAGGAAAGTACAACACAGTGGGCTGAAACAATAGTCAAAATTACAACTTAAAGACTAACTATCCAGCGTATATCAACGCGTTATTTATAAGTGCAAATGCTAATAACTAATTCATAGATTTTGTGCTAGCAAGACACACGTAAATCTCCACGGCCTGAGATTTAGCGTGATGGTCATTACGGCAGTTGAATCCATGGAGTGGTGACTGCTTGATTCGGTTCATAGGCTGATCGACAGTTGTACCAATGCCTCCAGAAATGAAGGATTGTGCCACGCAATCCTTCACGTGTGCCAAAACAGAGCCATGCCACCGCAAAATTCCTCATTTGGCCCTTCCTTTGACCGTCGTTGACCATGACCGTTTATGAGCGATTTGGTTGATCTAAGAGGACACACTCCATGTACACATCACCTGCATCCTGCCCATGTGGCTGGTTTCTCCATTGGACACCTGTAGCATAGCTTTTGACAAAATGGTTGCAGAAACTTGGGCTAGCGAAAAATGACAAGTTTCCACAGCTGTTTGAACAAAAAAATCTAAACCAAACAACAGTCAGAAACGTAGTTAGGAAACCATTTCATGAGCTCTTTTTAGCCTAATATGCAATGATTTGACAGTTGGGTGGATGAAGTAAATGGAAAAAGAAGGTTGAAAGGGTATATAGGGAAGTGCAGGTTTGGGACTCAACATACCCCCACTATGAAGGTGTTGCATGTCCTCATGCAACCAAAATTTAGACATTCCCCTCTAGTCCATGTGTTTTGATGCTTCTACTAGGACATCTAGCCCTCTTTTCTTCTTCTTTGGTGCTACCACCATTCTTGGTTTCCTTATTAGACATCTGAATTTGAGATTGATTAATGCTTTGCTCAACTTTTTGCACTTTTTCTTCAGTTTCTTGTTTTTCTTTTGCCATAGTCCCAAATGAAGCATGGTGTTATCATGAATAATTTTATCTACTTTGCTCTGTTCCTTGAGTGTTTCATTTTCCTGCTTGATATGCTTGCTTAGGACCTCTAATTCAAATACCTCATGCTTTAAGGATTGAACTTGTGCATCTAGTGGCAGAGTGGTACTCGGACCTGCAACTGATTTTTCCAATGATTCCAAGTAGTCATATACCTTCTGTTGACTAGGATCTATTTCAGGTGTCTTTCTTGGACTGAGCTCTAAATCTGGTGGAGGAGGAGGACTGCTTTCTAGCTCTGGCCGAGAAGGGCTTTCATCATGTGGGGGACTAGTTTCAATACTTGGTTGAGGACTAGGTGAAGTACGGCTAGATGGAGTTTTCTCAGGTGTCTCTCCACCCAAGTCGATGAAGTGGGGCCATTTTATTTGTGTTTTATTCCACTTTCCTCTTAACCTGTGGCTTCTCCTCAAAAATGGTGGACTAGTACTCTTTTCTTGTATACTTTGTTTCCATTTTTCCTTTTTCTTTGCTATAGCAGCCTGAAGATGTACTAATATTTATGACAGTGGTTGATAATCCTCCTCTATGGATGGCTCAGGTGATTGATAGACTTCTTGGATGGTCCTTTTACCTTTATCTTTCCTCTGTTTCTTGTCTTTAGTTCTGTTTTCTTCTTCTTGTTGACCAACTTCTTGAGTTTCTGTAGTAGGGGAGTCTTGGACTAGAGTGCTCTTTTCTCTCCTCCTACTTTTTCTTGGTATCTTTGGTGTACTACTTTCAGAGACCTCAGATGGCTCTTGGAAGTAGTTTCTTATCAAGAATTTTTCCCAGGTATCTTTTTTTTTCCTTAGTTGGTCCTCAATGAGAATTTTTATAAGTCCATGATGATATAGATGCAGTTCTATATTGCCTATGTGTTTTTGGACTGTAATACTCATCTTTTTCAAACTCAACAACAAGAAATAAGGCAAATTAAGAGTCTAATTCTCTAAGAAATTCATCAGCAGTCTAGCATGGTCCATGTACATCGAACCAAAGCGGCCTTCACAAGTGACAAATTTTTGGATAACTAATAGAAAACTGGCCCATTCTTCCTTCAATGCATGAACAGGTATTCCTTTAGTAAACACGGTGATGTCCATACCTGGGTTTCTTAGCATAATTCTCCATGCCTGTTCATCCACGCTTTTGTTTTTGAACCATCGCTCACCTTCTTGAGGTAAGCCTGTGGTAGTTGCTACTGTTGTTTCGGTCACCATGAACTTCAAATCTCCAATCTCCACCATTTGACCATCGAAAGACCATGCAAACGCCTTGGTTACCTATTTGTTATGGCCTTTGAACTTCTGGATGAAGCGTAACCATTTGGCTTTCCTCAGCAAATCTTTTGCTTAAGGGTAACCTTCTAGATACTTCGGTCCTTCTGGCTCTGCCCTTAGTAATTTTCCCATTCCTTTCTCTGTTTTAAATTTCAACTGAGGATGCAATTGCGTATAAGGATTTAGCAGAGGTAAGGTAGCTCGGTTGCAGGGTTTATGGTAAAATGCAGTGGCTGCAATCAGTAGCAGGTAATGGGAATGCCTCAGATTACAGGCAGAACAAAGGGTAAGCAATCACAAATAACTTCACAATTTGAAATGCGTGTCTATGAAAGGAAGACCTTTAATTAAATGGTAAGTGAATGGAGTGGAGGTGAGATTTGAATTAACGGCTGCGTACGGGAGATTACACGTTTTGATAGATGGCTGCAGAAAATGCGGTGGAGACGAGCCGTAGACGGATTGGTCACATCTCATGAGCGCAGGTGGCAAATGAAAGTGCAGTCAACTTGAGTTTAGACCCGAAAAATCCATCATGAGACCATTAAGAAATAAATGCATGGTGTGTGGAGTAATATCGTGGGATAGGAGTGGACAATGGAGCTATCATATTGAATCATTGCACATAGTAGAACTTTTTTATGGTTTGATAACTATGCATAATCATGACTTTAATTGTTATTTGATAAAAAAAATTGCTCATACCTTTGGAAACTTTGTCATTTCTTGCCCATAGCTTTTAACCAACTGTTCTTTCTTGATGTCTTGGAGATGCTCCATGTCTTCATGGTAATTGCTCAATTACACCTTCAGTTTCATGATTTTTGCACTAACATTTTGAGTGTGAATTTTGCAAAACATAGTGGTGGTAGCTGTGGAAATCATTTTTGGCTATAGAAACTGTTTCTAGCTACGGAAACGGTTTCCAGCTGCGGAAACTAGGACAGCACCCACTTAGCTGAACAAAGATAGTTAGAAAAGAACTAACTTAGTGAAAATAATCTTGAAAGGAACTTTTATTGATGAAATGAAAATGAAATGAGTGGAATGGAGTGAATGAGATAGAGATGGAGTGAAATGGAAAATGAGATGGAGTGAAGTGAATGAGATGGAGATGGAGTGAAATTGCAAATGAGGTGGAGTGAAGATGGAAAAAGAAGGAGAGGAGAGAGATTTTTTTTTTGGAAAATATAAAGTGTCAGGTGTCCCTGATTTTCACTCTATATTTTCTGTATAAGACTGCCAATTTATGATTGGTTTTCAGGCTTATACAATTTTCCTTTTTTTTTTTAACTAAAAGAAACAAAGGCTAGGCTGGGGGGGAAGAAGGATTCTTCTCCACCAGCCTTATTGCAGAATTCTCTTGGAACATCTTGACAAATTCCTCTTTTGAGAGTGGCTTATGATAAATTTTCAATCGGTGGCCATTCACAATAAGAGGAATCTAAAATTCATCAATGGTCTTGATTCTTACTGCTCCATTGTTAAAGACTTTGTCAATTTCATATGGCCCAAACGAATGGGTTTTAAATTTACCTTTGAAGTCTTTGAACTTGGAATCAAACAGTAGCGCCCAATATCCCTCTTGAAACTTTTTCTCTTTGATGTATCTGTCATGCCACTTAGCTCTTTGATGTTGAACTAGATCATTCCTTAAAATTGCTTCTTGTCTAATCTTATCTAGCTCATTCAGCTGCTCCATTCTGTGCTTTTGGGCTTCTGATAGATTCATCCCCAACTGGACTGCCATCTTGAAATTCTTGACTTGAAACTCAATGGGGAGCAGGACTTCTTTCCCATAAACAAGTTCATAGGGAGAATGTCCTGTTGTATTCCTCCATGTAGTTCTGTAGGCTCATAAGGCTTCAGGAAGCCTTTCTTCCCAATCTCTTCTGTGTAGATGAACAGTTTTGGTGATGATGCTCTCAAGCACTTTGTTTGTAGACTCCACTTGGCCATTTTCTTGCGGATGGTAAGGAGTAGATTTTCTGTGCTTGATTTTGTATTCTTCCATCAGCTTCTCCATCCAGTTAGATGTAAATTGACTTCCCTGATCTGTCACAATTTCTCTTGGAACACCAAAGCGAGTAAAAATATCCTCATAAAGAAAACTAACAACTGAATTTTCAGTAGGAGCAGATAATGCTTTAGCTTCTACCCATTTAGTGACATAATCAGTTCATACCAATATATACTTCTTCTGCCTATATGGTGGATTAATAGGTCCAATGAAATCTAAAGCCCATTTTTCAAAGGGTTTGATGAGTACCTGTGGTTGTAATGGCATTTCATTTGAAAGGGTCGGTCTCCCAACTCTTTGGCAGCTGTCACACCTTCTGACATATTGTTTTGCATCTTTGAAAAGGGAAGGCCAATAATACCCCAAAAGAAAGGATTTTATAGGCCATCCTTTTGTCAGCAAAGTGTCCACCGCATGGTTCATCATAACATGCCTTGAGGATATCATCCATTTCATCTTCCCTAACACATCTTCTGATCACACAATCTAGCCCTGTTTTAAACAATTCATTAGAAATCCATGAATAATTCAAACTCTCCTGAATAATTCTTCTTTTTTCACTGGGAAATAAATGTGGAGGTAGCTTTCCTGCAACCAAATAGTTATCAATATCTACATACCAAGGAGTCTTAGTAGTTACTGCAAATAAATACTCATCTGGAAACTTATCCTCTACAGGAGAATCTTCATTAGTATTTTGGATTCTAGACAAGAAAAAAGCTACTGTATTTTGTTTGCCTGGTCTATCCAACACAGTAATATTGAACTCTTATAAAAGTAAAATCCATCTTGTAACTCTTCCATTAGTAACAGGTTTGTTCATTAGATATCTAATTGCAGAATGATCATTATGGACAAAAGTTTCATAGCCTGTTATATAATGTCTAAACTTATTGATTGCATGAACAACAACTAAGAACTCTTTTTCAGTCACAGTATAGTTTAACTCAGTGGGAGGAAAATTTTTACTGGTATAGTAAATGGCATAAGGAATTAAATCCTTTTGACCCAACAAAGCTCCTAGAGTTGTATCTGAAGCATCTGTGGAAATATGGAAAGGAAGTTTCCAATTTGGCCCTCTCAAAATGGTGCTTCAGATATTCTTGTTTTCAAAGTTTCAAATGCAGATTGACAATCAGGATTCCATTTGAATTCTCAGTCTTTTGTAAGTAATTTGAAGAGTGGGGATGCTATTTTAGTGAAGTTTTCAATAAATCTTCTATAGTATCCAGTAAATCCAAGAAAACTTCTAACATCTTTTTGGCAATTTGGAATAGGCAACTTGGAGATGACTTCAACTTTTGATCTATCAACTTTAATTCCATCTCCTAAAATATGATGTCCTAAAACAATTCCCTCCGTAAACATCATAAAGCATTTTTCATGACTTAAGGAAAGATTTGTTTCTTTACATCTAATAAGGACCTTTACCAAATTTTCTAATGCCTCTTCAAATGAATCACCATAAACTGTAAAATCATCCATGTATAACTCTACACAATTATGGATTAGATCAGAAAATATACCTAGTACTTCCCTTTGAAATGTTGTGGGTGCATTACATAATCCAAAAGGAAGCACTCGGTAAGCAAAAGTTCCCCATGGACAGGTAAATGTGGTCTTATCTTGATCTTCAGGTGCTACTTGAATTTGATTATAGCCACTAAAACCATCCAAAAATGAAAAAGTACTTTTTTGCCTGCTAAAGTATCTAAATAACCTGGATCGAATAAAGGGTAAAGGATAAGTGATCCTTCAAAGTTGCTTTGTTCAATTTCCTTGGTAATCCAATGCATACCCTCCATTTAACCAATTCTTTTTTATGTACTATAAACCAAAAAGGAGAAACCCATCGGCTATCTGAAACTTGGGATAAATGAAGTTTACATTGAGTAGTTTTTGGAGCTCTTCTTTCACTATCTCCCTAAGGTTTGGATTCATCCTTCTCTGAGGTTGTATGATTGGTCTACTGTTTTCCTCCATGTAGATGTGATGAATGCAAGTCTTAGGGTCAATACCTTTCATAACTGTATACTCCCATGCAAATGCAGTAGAATGTTTTTGCAAGATTTTGGTTAGTTCTCCCTGTTGTGATCTTTCCAAGTTTTTGTTGATATTCAATGTTTTACCTAGAAACATCTCAATGGCGGAACTACCAAACTCTTCCATAGAGAAAAGAGACATTTGTCTAGATGATAGATACTCAATGTCAGAATTTAACTGAAATTGTGTGTGGTCATATTCTGAAGAGGTTTCAAAGTTTTCTAATGTGTTCAGAATTTGACTATCTTCACTGATTTCAGAAATGGTACAGACATGTTGTATAGTGCCCTCATCATCGACCCATTCATTATGTCCTATTTCTGTATTTTTTTTGCTGGAGGATACAGATTAAATTTCTGTGTCGAATTACCATCAGAAATATACATATCCCCTGATCTACAACTGATAAAAGCATCAGCTGTGGCTAGCCAACGTCTTCCTAAAATGAGTGGATGCCCTCCTAGATTACTCTTGGGAGTTAAAATCATGAAATCCACTGGATACTCCCAAGAATCTAAGGAGACTGAAATGTCTTCTAATACACCATCTGGTTTAATAATTGATCGATCTGCAAGTTGTAGTAAAGTAGGTGTTGTTATCACTCAGGTTGTCCCTAAGCTCCTATTTAGGGATACGGCCGAGGTAACCACAAACCAATCTTTGGATTGTAGGTTCCAGCCCACCTGCAATTAGAGAGGGCTCTCTCTTAATGATTCAACTTTGTTGATGATTTTAGGCTAGCTTTTGGCTCAGGGGTTTTTGGTTTGGGGTTTGGATGGAAGGTAGAATTCTCAAGCAAAGAGGCAAGGTAAGGTGTGATAAGTTTCAAGCCATTGGGCGTGGAGTCATGGATTAAGGCTTACTAGTGCGTCTTCTTGGTCATAAGAGGGTTAAGGAGCGAGATAGCCACACATGATACAATTATCAATCTACCGAAAGGATGGAATGATGGAAATCAAAGATGAAAGGCAAAGGAGAATCATTTCATCATACTGAAAAAGAGGAGAAATGGATGAATGGTGATCTAGGAGCAGTTAAGAATTCCTAAATTTTCATTCATATGTGAAAGAAACAGCGTAAACAAGATCATTTAAGGATACATGCTCATAGCTATTTTTGATGAAAACATAAAAAAAAATGCAGAAATTGAACTTAAGGTGTAGTTAAACAAATCTTAAGCTATTCTTTTTTTCTGCAATTTAGTTGGCAGAACGGTGGAAAAATCATGAAAATTAACAGAGGTGAGGAACACTTATTGAATCATGTAGAAGCACAGGAATTCCATAATCACTCCTTGGCCAACTGAACACATCGAGCAGTTTCGAAGTCCATGCTTTCAACAATCTTTGATTATAGAAAATATGGCAGTTACAGTGCTGGTCTCTGCTTGGAGAAAATGTTGAGAAGAAGATTAAGCAATGTCTTCGACTCACTAACTAACCAACCAACCCCTTTCTACATCGTTCAGGGTGGTATATATAAGAAAAATATCAGAAAGTCATTTATTACAATTGACCTAAACAGGTCTGCTGAAGATCTTTTCTAAAACCTAAGCGTTACTGGAATTAAATGCAGATAAGTCTTTTGGGTTGCGCTAGAGGCAGCTAAATCGAAAGGAGTGCAATTGTGGCCCTTGGAGCCTCGATGAGGTGTTCTTCGAGTAACTGTGCTTCGGGATCTGTAGCTCTGTTCTGGTGCGAGGTAGATGTGCAATGATTATGATTTGAGGGTGTTTGAGTGGCTTCGCCCTCTTCTTTGACTCTGCTGTAAGGTATTAAATGTTCTCTTGCTTTTGGCTACTGCTTAAGATTTTCCCCGATACTCTTTGCCGCTACATTGATGGCTTTCGCCGCCTGCTGATACTCTTTGACATGCTTGCTACCTGATGATTTGATCTGATACACTTTAAACTCTGTCATTGGTCTTTTGTTGTCTTTAAACTGGATCAATTTGGCACGATCGGGCGATTTCGGGCTTTTTCGGCACAAAACGAGCCAAAGAATCAAAAGATTCCCCGAAACGGCCTATTTTCCGTAGCATTCGCATCGAAAACTGCCTTTGTTTCTTGTTCTGGAGCTCCGAAGTGCGATTTTTCTTCCTGCGCGAATTTTCGGCTTTCTGGCTGCTGACGTCAGCAGTACGGCAAATGACGTCAGCCTGTGGTGGGTCCCTGGTACAGAAGTGACATGGTGGGGTGTTGATACTTGAAGGCAATACGATGAACTTCTCTGATGCGATCGTAATATCGCATTGGCGGGGAACGGGAAGGTGTTTTAGTTGGAAATTTGGCGCTTGCGACTGCCAATCGTCGATATCGCGATATCGCGTCGGGTGATGACGGATGGGTCATAACTTGCATGGAGAGGATATTGTGATCCTGCGATGCGAGTTGGCTTTCTAGGGTCTGCGGAGTGTTAAGGAAGTCGGCAAGGGGTTTGTTGCGGTCGGAAGGAGTGAGTAAGGGGGTCTGAACGGCTTTTGAGGCTTTAGAAGGGGTCCGATAACCTGAAAAGGGATTTTATACTCTGGAAGGAGTCCATTGTATTTGGAAGATAGTTTGAAGGGGCAGCATGAGGGTTCTTGCTAAGTTTCAGGTAAACTGAGCAATTCCCGAGGGTACTTATGGTTATTTTTCAACCAGGGGGAGGGATATTTACATAGGGGATAATTTTACATAATTTTAGTAGGGGAATGGGAAAATATGGGGAGCTAAATAATAATGTCAGTAGTTAATATGGAGATGGTGAGAAAGTGCCAAGTTCAGGAGATCTTAGGTTGTTACAAGGGGATAGAACCTTTTTAGAGAAAGTATAGAACATCTTTGAGTAAAGCAGATCTTCACCCAAGCTAATGATATGAAAATGATGGAACTTAAGAGGTAGCAAGCAGAACTTGACCTCTTTTGGGGAAATTAGTTAATTCTTGGGGGAGATGGAGAAAGGAAGTTAGTTATACCTGTTTTTGAGCTTCTCGCATAGAACTGCCTGCTGATTGTGTCCTAAGTAAAGATGACACCTGGAAACCTGGAACTGATCAGCAATTAAGATTCAGCAACCTCAAAACTACCTACCCAACCTACTTACCTAACATTTTTTCTTCTTTTGATTTGGGTGCACTTAGACTTGCATACCCATCATTTCAATTTTTCTTTTTATGTTTTCCTATCTACAGACTACCCTTATTTCATCCGAGGGACCAGATTAAGCTTGGGCTCCTCTGATTCTCTACCTATCTAAGAATTTGCCAAGATTAAGCTGTTTGGACAGATTTACATTCTCTATATTCTAAAACAGGAAATTTAAACCTAGGGAGGCCAAGATTAAGCTGTTTGGACCTCCCTTTAACTGAAAATTGGCGATACCAGAATACTTTCTCAAAATTGGGAAGGCAGTTAAATGAACTCTGAGTAGCTTCTTCGCTTGGGATGTACAGCCAAATATGGAGCATTGCAGCATGCAAAGTATGACATATTTGGCCTGTAAAAATGTCAATCATGAAATATGAGTAACCTGCTGCAGCAGGAGGCTAACAGGTGTAAAAAGAATATTAGGAAGTTTTAGCTGTTCCATAGTTTGTCTACTCATAATGTTGATAGCAGCCCCTAAATCAATCAAAGTATTTACAATTTCTACCCCATTGATATGTGTTTTGACAATTGGACTATCGAGATCTACATACTTTTGCATGGTAACTTTTCCCATCATGATATCTGCAATTTTTCCTACCAGGTGGATTCTTCTTGTATCTCTTGGTTTCCTTCCTGGTCTTTTGAGACTCAACTACTTTATTGTTTTTGCTAGAATAGGAATCTCTCTAATGGCTTGTAACAAGGGAATCTTGATACAGACATTCTTTAATTCATTTAGAAAATCATAGTCAGGCAACAAGATTTGTTTTTCTACTCCTTTATCAATTTGTAATCTTTTAGGAAAAGGAGGTGTGGATAAAGATGCAGGTTGCTTGACTATAGGAGTTGTGGGGGTTGATTCTTTTTCTTTTTCTTCTTGAGTGCTTAGGTTTTGAAGAGATGCTTCAGAACCTTTATTGGCTTTAAGAGATTCTTCCTCAGAAATTATTTGCTTTTGAGTATCTATAGAAGGCTTGTCTAAGACTCTACCAGATCTGAGTTGTACATCATTGAGAGGAACAATCATATAGGTAGGAAATTGTTGTCCTTCTACCATGTAAGCATTTTGCGGATTTTTATTATTTGGATTTGGCAATCACTGGGAAGGTAATCGATTTGTCTTTTGTTGGAATGGAAGCAAGAGTTGGGAATTTGGACTCTGTTGAGAAGGTTGTTGTTGTGGAAATGGTAATGAAAGTTGTGGATTCTGATTTGGAGATTATGGAACTTGTTGGTTTTGAAAAGATGGAGGATATTGATAAAATTGAGCAAATCTCTTATAAGGATTTTGCATACCTTGTACCCATGATTGAAATGGATTTTGAGGTTGGGACCAAGGCTTTTGCCAAGGATTCCAACTTGGTGGGGATTGAAAGTTCATGGGGTTATTAAACCCTTGATTTTGTTGCCCTTGCCAAGGTCTCCTTGAAACAAAATAGAGAGACTCAATTGAATTTGGGTCTTCTTGAAAGACATCTTTGAGCCCAGGAATTGAAGGACAATCCTTGGTCTCATGGCTTTCTGAGAAAATCGTGCATGTTTCTACAACTTTTGCATCCAAGGGGCATTCCCTTAGAGCATGTTTCTTCCTACACTTTGGACAAAATATGGCCAAAGCTTCAGCTTCTTCTTTCTACTTGTTTTGTATCTTAAGGGTGTCTAGTTGCTCACTAAGACTCCCTAAAATATCTATTTTGAACTCATCAAGCATGTTGCCAATCTCAGCCCTACTCACTGATCCAGTTGCAGATTTATTTGCTCTAATGAGAGAACGATCTCTAGGCCCTTTTCCGGTTTTAGATTTTCCCCTTGAGAGATGGACACATAGCTCTGCTATATCATGAAGTGGAAGTTGAGATATATCTCCTTTCCCCATCATATTCAAAATATCTATCCATTCATCTCTAATGGCTTTTAATAGAAGGACTTTCATGGTTTCTTCATCTAGGTTACTCATTTTTGCTCTTTTGAGGTTGTATTGAAATCTTTCAAGTAAATCCTCCAAGTTTTCATCTTTTTTTTGTACCATTTTAAATACCTCATCCTTATGATTGGTGGGCATACAATAGTCCAGGTATCTATCCAAAAATGTTTGTTTCATGTCATTCCAAGTCCTAATAGATTGAGTAACTAATCCCATGAACCATTGTAGAGTAGCTCCCTTCAATGTTGAAGGAAACAACTTGAGTTTTTGAGCATCTTCCATGTAATCATAAGTTTGGCACACGACTTCAAACTCAAATAAAAATGTTTCAGGGTCCTCACTTCTCAACCCATAAAAGTTTGGGAGGACAGATGGTGATATGTTTTTCATTGTTGTTCGAGATTCCTCATCAACTATAGGAAATCCAAATGAGTTGTCTCCATCCTTGTTTCCCCCGTTGTTACCTCTACCTCCTCCATTGTTTCCTCGTCCTCTACCTCTACCTCTACCTCCTCCAAATCCGTTTACTACTTCCTCTGTCATGATAGCTTCATCAGAGATTTCAGAATCCTCTGGTTCTTCTATCAATGGTGAACGAGGAGGAATTTCTCCCTCTTCTTCTTCAGGTGATTCTACTTCCTCAATTACAATGTTTTTTCCTGTAGAAGTAAAGAAAGGATCTTTTCCTAACTCAGATTTGGTGGATAGTGTGGGAGAGTCTACTAATTCAACTACTGCCTCTTGAATTCCAGGGATCCTAACGCTAGGAGTATGAGTTGGAGATGTTGGAGGTGTATCTTTCCTATACCTTGGAGTAGATGGAGTTGTAAAAATTGAACTCTTGGCCCTAGCTATAAACCTTCCCCTAGAATCTCTTGCTCTATGCATGTCATTTTTTTTTATTTTCTTCAAGTCGGGTTAATAATTCTCTTTCTGATCTTCCAGATCACCCTAGGTGCAAGAAGAGAGCATACTTAATAAATTACTGAATCAATAACTCTCTTTTCTGATCCTCCAGGTCACACTAGGTGCAAGAGGAGAGCATATTTTGAGAAATCATCAATTTTTGCCTTCCTTGAAATTTTCTTGCTTTTTTTTTTAAGAAATTTGCTACCTAGTTTCACTTCCCCGGCAACGGCGCCAAAATGTTTGGTCAATTTAGTGTGTCCTAAATTTCTATATAAATTGTCAATCCGGGAGTCGTAAACTGTTGAAGTGAAGTGCACTATCTATGCAAGATAACCATTTTCTTAGTTCTTTGTCATTTTTAGTTTTTTTTATTTGTTTTTGGATTTATCTTCTTGTTGATTCCCTAATGTGAGATGGTGTGTGAGATGGTGATTCTAGTAATCAAGTATGGACAAAAATATTCAAGGTAATGATGGCCTTTAAAATAATTTCCAAACTTCAAAGTGTTCCAAAGGTGTTCAAACTTACAATGATGAAATCAAGAGGTGCCTAAATTATAATGAGCAAAATAGTGAACTAGTGACTATGAAACCCAATATCCTTGCTGCTGTATAAAGAAAAGAAAATACTGAACTCAAACCAATTTAAAAACTGTAAGCAAAGTAAACTAATTCATATCACATCAGTTCATTTTTGACCCCTCACCATTCGACTCGCTCTGGCTATAGGAGGTAACCATACACAAATTGAGTAATCCGATATCTAAATTGCATAAAATAAAACTAAGATTAAACTACACATCCATCCTACAATCCCTCACCATTCGACTCACTATGGCTATAGGAGGTAACCGAGAATGTTATGAGTAATCTAATCACTAACTTGCAAAAGTAAATAAACTAGTATCAAACTATACATTCACACTCAATCCCTCACCATTAGACTCGCTATGGCTATAGGAGGTAACTGAAGAATGATATGAATAGTCTAATATCTATCTTGCAGAAAAGTAAATGAACAAAGAAAAGCTAAAGAAACAAACAATGCTGGAATTAGAACCAATAAAACAAATCAGCAGTAGGACAAGATAATTCCATCATGTCATTAGTCATCAAAAACTATATGCATTGCCGAGGCTTCCTATTAGAACCTGAAATGCAAACACTGATCAGTTGAAAATCAATTAATAGCATAAAAGAAGCTATGGACAACAAATAACATAAATACCATGAGCAAGTTAATATATACAACAAGCATCTACGGTATTAAGAGCGTAAAATGAAGGAAAAAACATAAAGCTATACATCAACTACAGGACCTTGGTGTACAGGGGCCCTCTGCAACCTCGGTCAATCAGAACCAATCACGGATTTGAACTCAAAATCAGTGTCTTCTCATATATTGCAATACATTCATAAAATAGAAACTAAGTCTCGGCTCAATGGCTCGTACAAACAGTCAAGATTACACCACAGCAACTAGCCTATACGCATAAAAAGATGCGTTATCTATAGTAGGAAATACATAACTAATTCACAAGGTTTGCGCTGGTAGCCAGACACGTAAAAGACCATAATCGGAAATTTAACAGCATTGTAGCCGTGGGAAGTAAATCCAAGGAGATGGTTTGTTGGATTCGGTCCACGAGCAATCCCTAGGTGTTAGCACACCTCCTAAAACTCAGGACCTTTCCACGCAATCCTCCTCGTGATGAAAATAGAGTCATGCCACCGCTAAACTCCTTGTGTTGACCATCGTTTGACTGGCTTTGACCGCGGGCTTCTATGGATGATTTGGCTGAACCAAGGGGACACATTCCATGTACACGTCCTTTGTAGCTTGCCCGTGTGGCTGAGTTCTTCAATAGACACCTGTAGCATAGAGTTTAACAAAAAGGCTGTGGAAACTGATTGTGGCTGCGGAAAGTGACAGATTCCGCAGCTGATTGAACAAAAATATGACAAACAGAAGTCATAAAACATAGTTAGGAAACCATTTATATGCTCATTTTAAACTAATATGCAATGATTTGATAGCTTAGAGGTTTAGGTAACTGGAGAAAAAGGCTAGAAAGGGATGTAGGGAAGATGTAAGTTTGGGACTCAACACCACCAAAAGTCTATTTTTACTCAGCAAGTAAGGGTACAAATCCCTTACTTTCCTGATCTATATCCAGCGTGCATTTCTTGGATTGGTACTTTTGAGCCTTACTTGAAGATAACCCACATTGCATCTACGTGAAGTCCTTATCCTCCTGTCAAGAATTGAGTCTTCTCGGCACTCATTTAAATATTCATAAGAAAAATATTCTATATATGGAATACGAACATTCTCTTCTTGATCATCAATCATTGGAGGCTCATACAATCTCATTTTTTCCAAATTCATAACAAAATAAATTTGCATGTAAGGTAGAAAGTCTAATCGGAAATCATTATTACCAATATTTTCCAAGATTTTGAAAGGACCATATCTGATTGGCTTGATTTTTTTACCTTCTCCTTGTAATCTTACCTTATTGATGTAGAACCAAACTTGATCTCCCACTTGGAAATCATGATCAACTTGATGCTTGTCATGTCTTGCTTTGTACTTGGATTTGCTTTCCTCTAGTTGTTCTTGTACCCTTTAATGCACTAGTTGAATTTGTTCACTAAAATTCTTGGCTTTGTTTGCATTACTATGTCCATCTACTATAATATCTTTACCAAAGATGAAATCCAAAGAAGATTTTGGAAAATAACCCAAACAAACTTCAAATGGAGATACTTGTGTTGATGAATGCTTTGCGCAATTTTAGGCATGCTGGATGTAATGCAAATGCTCATCCCAAAGTTTAGGATTTTGTTAAGGCCTCAAAAATTGCTGCAACAACATTGGGGATAACCACCCAGTATAGAACTTAAAATAGCTCCTTTTCTATTCAGGATGGTGGCTCCAACTGGCCTCGAAAATTGTTGCAACAACATATTCTTACCACAATATCTGTGAAGGAGATGCACTATTGTTTTATTCACTATTTCTATTTAGTTGTTGGTTTCTAGATGAAATGAAATGCCCTTATTCAACTTTGTGTCCATGAGTTCCCATAAACTTGACCAAAACTTACTAACAATTCAAGAATCTTGATCAGAAATAATAGAAGTGGGTAACCCAAAGTGAACCCATAGATTTTGGAAGAACATCTATATAGTCTGTTCAGTTGTAATCCATTTCTTACATGGAATCAACACACACATTTTGCTGAAATGAACCACAATGACATATAGATAATCATGACCATGATGATAGAAATATTTTTATCATCGTATAGATAATCATGATGATTTGGAATTCCAAACATCCAAAGAAATCAACAGTATATTGAATTGTTGGGCCTTCACCACCTCCATGGCATGCCATCAACATGACCCACTTCAACATGTGAGGATCTTGTAGTCCTCCTCCAGCTATGGCTACCTATGGGGTGAGAAGGGGGATTCTCTCTAGAGAGTTTGAGATGGAAAAGGCACCATATATTGAATTGAAACTTTTGTGATCCATATCAAATTTTTGAAGATTCTTCGGCGAAAATCACATAGAGAAATTTTTGTCGACGCGTTTCGGACCATATCCAAAATTCTTGAGTTTGTCATCTTTCACTCTAGTTAATTTCCCTTTCAGGTTGGCAACTACCACTTCACACTAGTTGAATGTTATAGGTTGTAAGCACTCTATGAAAATTTTCATCTGAGCCTTAGTGAACAAGTGAAGTTCTACACTCCCAGATAATTATGCAACAATGAATCCAACAACTTTCAAAGGAAGCCTCTCAATGGTTTGGATATCAATTCTCCCATATTTGGGTGCAGCTCCTTGAAATCAACGTTGCATTAGATAGGTGGCAGTTGTTTCACCACCTCGTCTATTTCCATACAGATAAATGTCCACTCCATGATGTGGGAGCCTAGGTAAGAAATAAATTTCATCGACATCGATAGTGATTCTATGGTCTCTAATCAAGAAGCACTCTTCCTGTACATTCCACTTTCTCACCATCCATTCCAGCAAATCTAGTTAGACCGTCATGCCTGGAATTGTGAAAAATTTATACAGGCCAAAATTTCTCAGAGCCTGTATTGTTTATGGATGGTTGAAAGTAGCTATATCTTGTTATTCATGTTTACATTCTCTCCACTCCATTTTTGTAGCTCAACACCTGTAAAAAAAAACATCGAGGATCATTAGAAAACATTGTGGTAATTTTTTTCAAAAAAATTGGGCATTTTTCATTAATTTTTCAAAGCCCTTAGCACTGTGCGCAGCTGCATTTGAAAACCAATGCAGATTTTCACGGTTCTAACCCTAGAAACCATGCAAATCCTATTTTTTGTGTTAAAAAAAAGTCGGTGTCTGCAAGCCCAATGACAATGAACTGTCC
>APFE030153194.1:18802-65558 GCA_000404065.3 Pinus taeda
ATCCATAAACAACAACCTGCAATCCATAGACATGATCCATATGTCTAAAAATAGACATAGTCTAAAAATTGACTTGCGCCAAAAATAGCCTGCGGGCCCACTTAGTGAAGGCGACTCCTTTCCACTAAGCTCCATCATCTTGTTGCATTCTCAACAAGCATTTCTTGTTGCACACTTTTCAACATTTAGCTCATCCCGACGTTGGGTGAACTTGGTAAGGTACTTTGGTTTTGTGTCGCTCTTCTCCATCTTGATTTTCCTGAGCTTTTCCTTCAGTGCCAGCTTCCTGTGGTCAATGTTATTTTGAAACAGGCTTGTCAAGGCCTTCCACATTGCATATGGAGTCTCCTTACCATGGAGGTTCGAGAAAATATGATCTCAAACTCCTTCTAGGATAATCCTTCTCGCCTTTGTAACACATTTTATCCACTCTGATAGATCTTGAGCATCAACTGCTTGAGGCTTATGAACATCTTTGTTTATGAATTCCTTCCTTAAGCCTGTTGTCTTCCAACACTAGCTCCATCTTGTCCTTCCAAGAAATATAGTTCAAACTACCCTCAAGGGCATATTCAAGTCTTAATTCGTAGAACGACATCTTGCTTTCTCTGAAGTATGATACTGCAAATTCGATTCATCTGCAAAAGACAAAATCATATTCTCCTCTTCTAGAGTGATTTATGCTCTAATACCATGTATAAATTCCTTGTAGATACAAACTTCTTATGTAATATGCTAAAACAAAATACTTGAATCTACTCTACTCATTAGCGGAAACAATTAAATGATCGTGAAATCACGAAGCATACAAGAGAAATAATTCAATCAACACATTACACAATGATTTCCTGGGGAAAACCACATCCAAAAACCCATGTTATATATATATATATTATTATATATATATAACATTAGTCAAAAAATATAGGAAGATTACAATGCTTTGCTCAAGCCCGAGCAACCTATTCACTATCTCTATCTATCTCACAGATTCATAGACAAGCCCAAGCCAATACTTAACCAATTTTCTGCTTGCCCAAGTTCGTATTTCCTTGCATTGTTTCCTTAGGAATTAGCCCCATATTAATTAGGGAAATTCTTCAATTTGTAATTGCGCAATCCTCGTAGGCCTTCCTCTGACTGCATGCACCACCTGTACAATTCAAATGAATATACAACTGAAAGTACATTGTCCTTGAACTCCAATCTCAACTAGGTAATTCTCACACCTAACATGTATGAGTTATTTATGACTAAATCATCATTTTGTTGGTTGATCACTGCAGGAAACACCACACTACACTGTAGGCAGCACCACACTACTAGACCTCCCATTAATTCCTCCAATAGTTGGAATTAGTTTAACTAAATTTAAATCAGTTAAACTGAATTAATTAATTACAACTCAAAATAAACTTAACGAGGACTCCTATAATGTAGGAGACACTCTACATGACTCAAGTTAGACCCCCAAATTGAATTATCTGAGCCAACTAAGTCAAATTAACTTAGTTAACTAACATAAGTTGTCATGAGATGTGGAATTACAATTTTATTCCTAATTTAATTCAAGGACAAAATTAAATTAGGATTTTCTTGTTGCATTTTCAACAAAGATTCCCTTTAAATAGGTATTTAAGTATGCAATGAAGATTTTGAAGAGATTTGAGATGATGGACCACAAGCCCACCACCACCCCTATAATAACAGATCTAAAGTCCTTTGTTGATTGTGGTTAAGATTTGATTGATCCAATCTATGTACAAACAATGGATAGATTCCCTTGTGTATTTGGAAAATACCAAGCCTGCCATTTGTTTTGTAGTGAACACCTTGAGTAAGTGCATGATGTAATGTAGGTAGATTCATTAGGCTACAAAACACACCTAAAATTTTGGATAAAGGTATGTTGTTGGTGCATAAGTGGTACTATAAGGTTTTCATGATTCTGAATAGTGTTAGTGATATAAGCACTTCAAGGTGTTGCTTCAATTTAATTCCAAGCAAGGTTTCTTGGTTCAACAAGAAGAAAACTTATGCATCACTCACTTTAGCAAAGGAAAAATATATGGCAACTAGTATTTCTAGTTGCAAACCCATTTGGCTTCACTAAGTTACTAATTGAGTTGGAAAATCAAATATTGCATCATGATTTACTGTGACAATCAAACTTGTATCAAACTCTCCAAGATTCTAATGTTTCATGATCAATCCCATATTAAGATTAGGTTATCACTTCATCAAAGTCAATGTTCAAAAGGACACTTCGACTCTACAATACACATCGATAGACCAACATGTCACTAATATCACAACTAAGCCACTTGCAAAAGAGAAACTTAAGAAGTTCAAAGAGCTACTTGGTGTGGTGGAGAACACTTTCATTGATAAGAAATAGTGTTAGTATGCCTCAAACAATCTTCTACAACAACAGATCTAGGAACCTATTTAGCTTCACAGATTTCAACGAGGAAAACCATTCTTGATTTGTAGAGCAAGATAAAGTATGCACCAACGACATGCACCAATAATTCAAGATTAAGTTTGTTTGTAAAATTGATTAAGTTTGTTTTTATTTTACAAACACTAGTACATATTTTCTTAAATCTATAAGAAAGGGCAAACAAACTGATTAATCTATTGAGGCTTGAGCATAACCACTGATAGTTTAGGAGTGTTTTCTTATAGAAATTTTTTTTGGCATTCAAAATTAATAAAAACAATGTTTTTGTTGGTAGAAGCCTATTGAGTTATGTTCATTTGTCTTCTAGAAAATGTGTTTATAGATTTTTTACAAAGTTTTAATTCTATTGTTAGACAGGTATAAACATTCTACTTTTTGAACTTTTTATTAGAACCATTATTATAGTCTAGTGATAATATTATTGATGAATTTTCATTACTATAAATAATCACATACTCTAAAAATACGCCATTGCACTTTCAACAACTAATATATGCAATTTCAACCATTTTTGTAATTTATAGCCACATTTTAGACAATGTTGTTAAAGTTCAAAAGTAAAATACTTAAACTACAAAATTGTTTTTAATTTCATATAATAATTGTTATTGAATCGTGTTTATTTGTTTTCTACAACATGTTCATAAAATTCAAAATTTATTACTAAGTTGTTTTGATAAAGTTCTTGTTCTGCTATTTTTAATTTCATGTAAAAATTATATATTATAGTATATAATATGTCTAACACAGCAAGGCAACTTTTATAGCTTTTATTCCTAACAAAAAATTAAAATTTAACACCATAATTATACATGAAAACGAAAATAAAGAAAGAAAAAAATCATGTCAATTAGCCTTTCGCCATATGAGTAAACATAACATAGACAGTCATATTATTAGTCTCGGTGGCAGGCACGACTGGGATTATAGTAATCGAAATTGTTGGGCTTAGTATTAATTTAGGTGTTTAATATCATGAATTGTCACTAATAAACAAATTTTTTAGAGTCAATTTATTTAGCCATCTTATTTGGCCTTTTCCTGAGGCAAACGGCAAAACCATAGGTTATACTTATAAATTAGCTTAGCATTTCGACACCGGTAAACTACTGGTAAACTAATGCAACCATATATTTTCAAGCATTTAATGTTTAAATATATATATCATTGTGTAAGATAGAGATATCTCATTCTATAACTAAAAAGAAACTGGAAATAAACAAATAGCAAGTAGGAACTTGCAAGTGGCGAGGGAAGCCACACAGTACATATTAAGTGCCAGTTGTTTCATCAATTTATCCAGAACAACCCACTATAACATAGGCACAAGCAAACATTTCACCGAGTTCCCCCTGCAACTATAGTTTAGAAGCCAAATACAAATGAAGACTACCATTATAGTGGTTTCTGTGCAACTTGATGCATCAAGGTAGCTGGCTTACTTGCTAGTAGTGGTTGTTGGTCCAGCTGCTACTAGCTTTGCAATGATTCCGGCTACTACTAGCTTTGAAATGATTTCGACTGCCCTACTAGCTTTGCAACGAACTCCATCTGGTCGAAACTATTGCTTTGCAACGAAATCCATCTGGTCAAAACTATTGCTTGTGGGTTTAGCCTGTTTTACGAGCTATTTCCACACTCAGAATAAGTTGAGCCCCAAGCAGGTGTTGTAGCATTTTTTGGTTTTGATAAGATAGAATAAATTAGTCAAAAAATACATAAAAATATTTTGAAAAAATGTTAATTTAGGATATGGACATAACAATAGTGAATAAAATGTTTTTGAAAAAATCTTGATGATGATGTCCATACCAAAGAAAATGTTAGGTTAAATGTCCTAAAAAATAAAGACAAAAAGAAAATGTTAGGTTAGAAAGAAAGAAAACAAATAAACTTTGAAAGTGAGCAAGTCTAAATGTCACTACTATTTTTCTGCAAAATAATGGTTGTGTGCTGCTTGTCATAAATACCACAACCCATGACAGTCAAATAGTTTAATCTTGACTGCTTCACACTTTAAATTTGATGTTATATTTAGAGAATAAATATTTGGCCAAAATGTTTAATCTTGGTAGATCAGTAGTTAGGTAGAGAATAATAAGGTACTCATCAGTTTAATCTGAGCCCCTGGATGTTATAAGATTAGAATTAGATATATTTTTTTTTGTAAAATAAACAGAAAGGAAAAGGGTTTGCTAGCTTAAATGCACCCATAAAGTGAAGAAAAAATGATAGGATAAGCAAAGGGTAAGTAGAAAAAAGGTTGCAGAAGTTTGATGATTGATTGGACAAAATGTACATTTATCGTGTTTTACCATATGTTTCTATGTCCATGAGGCAATTACACAAAGCAAATAAAAGCCTACAAGATCAATTAATTAAATTCACATTCACCTCCATTCATCCCTATATTCACTAATTTCCCCTTCCCACCTTCATACATTCATATGCATTCATTTTCCATAAAATCCATTTTCCTAAGGTTAAATCCTTTTTACCTAGGAAAAGTGAAAACCCCATGTAAAATCCCTTTTTACTCAAAAAACCCACAAAAAGATGTTTTACCCCAAGTATTATGCATATATGAAAAGCAAATAACTCATAAAAAGCATTATACTTAGTATATTTCCCCTTTCCGCATGTATTTCGCCTTTTCCGCTCATATTTCATACTAACACTAACCTATAGTATTAAAACCCCTAAAAGTCCCTTTTCCTTCTATTATTAATTCCCTTTATTAAATAACCCGAAACCTTTAGTTTTATCATAAAACTATGTATTTTCATAAAATATCGCATCGCAAGCCTTTCATATGCATCCACTCTACCCGCATTGCGATATACGATTGTGATGGACCCGAACCTGACCCAAATATATATTATATTTCAATGCCATATCGCATCTACCTCCATCACAAGTCTTGGCTAAAGCATTACCCTCCGCCATTGCGATCTCCGATTGCGATGGGAACCTGGACCCGACACAAATATATTTCATGATTTATTTCCATATCGCGTCTGGCCCCAATCGCATTCCTTTGTGATGGGCCTTCCTCCGCTAAACCCCGATTGGCTTATGCGATGAACCTGAACCCGATACCATTTATCCGCCTGCACTCATATTATTTCAAGTTCGCCATATTTGTTTTGCGAAGGATTTATTTGTTAAAATGTTTTTATGGTCTAAACATAAAACACCACTAATCTGGGTTTTTAACCATAATAAAGCCCATTGCCGCCATAATTGACCGCTGAGCCCCTCCATTGCTCTTTCTTCTTCCCTCCGCACTGCTCTTTCACTCCACCATCGTTCCATCAAATCCATTCAAATTCATGACCCTCAGTGATTTCGGTTGGCTCTCTGTACAAGCATTACCTGCCCGAAAAACGGTTTTCCACTGACCTCCCTTTGCTACGTGTCAGGCTCAGATCGTTTCGAGTGACGCCTCCCAAAACCGCCCACGCCTCATAAAGCGATGTGAAGAAAACTAAAACCACCTCCCACATATCGACAAAATGACCATTATTCATTTTCCCCATATTTCAAAAAAGAAAGTCGTTTCTCCATTTAAAAGCAAAAATTACCATTTTTCCTTTGTTTCGCTTGTTTTCACAGTAAACCCTCCATAAGCCTCTGTGACCAATTAAGCCGTGGTTTTACCTTCCGATATGCTCCGGACTCCTTCCAATATCTTTTCAAGTTCAATAAAGCCATTGAAGACCTCCTCTGTCACCTATGATTTCTTAGCAATTTCTATGTTTTGCAGGAAAAGACTTTTGTTCTAGGCTTACAAAGAAAAACCTGCATACAGTTTGAAGACAAATTTAAAGGGATTTACTGTTGAAAAACACAGTAAAAACTTGAAATGCACAGTAAAGGAAAAAAGGAACACAGTAAAGGTTAATCATCAGGGTCAAATGATATTCACAAAGTTTAAAGAGTATCAGATGAAAGATCAAATGAAGAAATCAACCAAGTGTAAAGGATTCAAACAATCAAGCA
The DNA here is from genome assembly GCA_000404065.3 of Pinus taeda. Classification (NCBI taxonomy): domain Eukaryota; kingdom Viridiplantae; phylum Streptophyta; class Pinopsida; order Pinales; family Pinaceae; genus Pinus; species Pinus taeda. Next base: position 25,269 of record APFE030153194.1, read on the forward strand.
ACTTAAAGGGGAAAAATATCAAACAACAAAGCCAGCACAACCTAAATAAAAGGGGATAGCAAGAATCAGTTCAATGGTTGCCCCTATCTTCTTGTATGAAGATCTTTCCTTTCCTAGATAAATCTTAATCAGTTTTAGGATATTTTCCTAGTTTCATTATTGTATAAATAACTCTCTTCTCGAGTTATTAATGGTTCGAAGTTCAATGTTCATAGTTCATTTCTTGTTAAGTTGTGACTGTTTATTCTACTTTGAACCTGGAAGCCACATTTGAAGGAAGCTTTTGTACACACTTGATGTACTCAGTATTTCTGGAACCTTAATACAAAGCAGAGGATTCTGAATTTGGTTTTACACAGTTTGTGTTATCCTGTAAGTTTTTCCAGTCATCAATCATTATGTATTTCTTCATATGCTTATGACTTATAGAGATATCTAGGTAGGAATAATTGTGTCTCAATTTATTCCTATAAGCTCCTGAAGTGATTATCTATTAAGAGAATGGATTAATGAACTGTTTGTTTAGTTAATCCCCTCTAATCAATAAATCATCATCATCTTATGTAAGCTTAAGTATACTGCCTTAAACCTTTGGAACGTAGTTTAGAAGGTTTTCCTACTTATGATTGTTCTGTTTTACAGTTTGGAAACTATGATAATCATATTATTTTTTGTCTTCTTCTCACCACTATTTTTTATCTATATCATTGTGTAAAGCTTTATAGCATCCCTTTGCTGAGATTTAATATAACCCAAAGGATTAAGTATTTCAACTTTACATCTATCTTCATTCATTGGTTTTCCAAAACTAAAACCAAAAACCCCAAAACAATTATTATAGATGCTCTAGCATTGGTAGCTGACCTACTACTATCTCAAAGGTACAACATCAAATTGGCACCGTCACCGAGGATTTGAATTTCTTTTAAGTTTCCCTTGGGACAACAATATTCATTCATTCTTTTCCTTTAAAGGTGATTAAAGGATTTAGAAAGGTTAAAATCATTCACCTAGGCGACTCCACACTCCCAAGCTAGCACCTTTTAAACATACCAAATCTCGTTCAGAAGCTGACATAGTTAGTCCTTTGTCAGATCCTGAAAGGCTTCTGAGAAAAACCAGTTCTAAAAGGGGACACCAACCATCTTCTTCTTCCTTTTTAGTCATACAGTCTGAAGAATTAGAATCATTTGACCCCTATAGTAATATCCCATCTGATCCTGATTATTCCCATTAATCACCTAGTGTTGTTGAACTTCTAGATAAAGGAGTTAATTTTAAGTCACCATACCTTATTCATTCATTAGAATCTCATCCAATACCCACACTACCACGAGGATCACCTAAAACTGAATCTGATTTGGGTGTTAATCTACCAGAATATAAACCCATAGATTTCATATCCCCTACCACCTATCATTTTCCTTCCATCTTTGACCGACCTGAAGCTTCTTCTTCTGGAAAACTTGAGGAGACCTTTTCTATATATTCCAATCCTCTCTTTGAAGTAAAAGAAGGTATTCCTTTACAAGTCCCAAATTTAGTTCTTAAGACTCCTTTGAAGTCTTTCAGGAGATCTCCTCCTTTACCCCCAACTAGTTCATCAACCTCTGAATCACCATCTTCTTCCTCTACTTCTTCTTCATCCTCTACATCCACACAAACACCACATACTCTACCTAGACAACCTCATATACTTCAAGCACCTCATACACCACTTGTTGTCATGGCTTTCTGACCTATTGTACAGGCTAGATATGTTGCCTTAGTCTTACCTAATAACCTTGATGCATTCCTAGTTGGATACTTAAAATACCTTCACAAGTACATTGGAGAAACTGGTCCCTCAGCTGAGGACCATATTCAAGCTTTCCTAGGCTTTGTAGACAACATGAATATTGAATAAGAAAATGATTATATGAGATTTTTGTACAGTCACTTGAAGGAAATGTGAGAAATTGGTTTAGGCAGTTACCAGCGACTACTATTAGAAATTGGGAAGAGATTACAACCATATTTAAAAATCAATGGGGTGTGAAAAAGGATCCTCTTTACTTCCTCACATAATTTGACGAGCTTAAAAGGAACTTCAGTGAACCAGTATCAGATTTTATCAAAAGATTCTATAAACTCTATTACAAAATGCCTACTGATTGTAAGCCCCCTGTAGCAGAAGCAAAGTCTAGATTTTCTAAAGCTTTTGATGATGACTTTGTTGTTATGCTACGAGAGAGAACTTCAAGAACTCTTGAAAATATGAAAACAAATGCTATAGAAGTAGAAGCAAATAGAGCAGCCTCAACTTCTTTAAAACTTAAGGAAGAAAAGGCCCAAAAAGAACTCAAAGTTGTTCAATAAGCCTCTAGTTCCTCTAAGACTAAATCAGAAGACTCAAAAATAGATGAAATACTCTTCTTAGAAACCTATGAAATAGAATTTCAAAGATTGAGACCCAACCTAGGACAATACAAAAAATAGTTACTAGACCCCAAAACCAAAATCAAGGTCAGTGTAAAAGAAATCCACCACTACAAATTCTTCAAAGACCTAGCAATGATCAACAGGTTCCTACTCCTCTATTGATAAATGACCAACAACCTGATGATAATACTATGACAATCACTGGAGATATTAATAGTATGGATTCTTCTTCCAATCAAACAACCATTATCCCTCTCTCATAACAAAATCAGGTTCAAGAAGATTGGGAAACTTCACAAGTCTCTAAATATCATGCTTTCTCTGAATTTTTAATTGCAGAATTAAACAAGAGATATGATCTTAGGCCTAGGCCTGGTCCTGGGAGACCTTGAAAGGAAACTCCAGTAATTGACCACGTACCAAAACTTCTAAAGCTCAAACAACTCTTATTCATCCCTTAGATCAGTCAATTGATACTACCCAAACTGGTAAAAACATCTTGACTACATTTAATGTTGAAAAAAAATTAGAGAGGGTTAAGATCCCAATTCCACTGTCAGAACTTTCTAAAAACCCTGGTTACAAAAGTCAAGTCACAAAATGGATACAAAATACCTTGGTTGATGTTGAAAGTGATGTCATAAGTCTGCAAAATGAAAAACTAGCAGTAGTTTTTGGCCCTAGTTCAGACATGAAAGATGAGATAGTGCCTCCTTTCTATGTAACTCTTAAAACAAATGACTCCATGTTGTATAATTGTATAATTTTATGCTTGATTCAGGAGCATCACACAACCTTATGCCAAAATCTATAATGGACCATTTGAAACTCAACATAACTAAATCCTACCATGACCTGTACACCTTTGATTCTAAAAGGGTGCCCTGTTTCGGATTGATCAAGGATCTAGTGGTTACCCTTGCCCAAATTCCAGTGAAAAGTGTAGTACTTGATATTGTTGTCATTGATATCCCTCCCAAGTTTGGAATGCTCCTTTCTAGGTATTGTTGTGCCAAATTAGGGGGAACTCTACAGATGGATATGTCATATGCTACTATCCCTATTTATGGAGGAGAGCAATTAAGATTATATAGAGAGGAAGATTTGCACATATTGTTTGTAAAACTGACCAGCCAAGGAACCATCCAATTTATGCAATAGATCAAGACTTTGGTTGTTTTCAACTCACTTCAAACCAACATAAAACTCAAGTCAAAATTGAAGAGGTAGTTGAAAGTCCTGAACCAAACCAAACTAATATTTGAAAACTGTTCTTTGATGACTCTTGCACGAAAGATGGGGCAGGAGCTGGAGTAGCTTTGATTTCACCTGAAAAAAGAAAATATAACCCAATCATGTAAATTAGACTTCGAATTTACAAATAATGTGGTTGAATATGAAGCTTTCCTTTTAGGATTGCAATTAGCCCAAAGCTTGAACGTTCAAAACTTAAGTGTTTTTACTGATTCAGAACTTATTGTTAAGCAAATAAGAAATTCTTGCCAGACCAAGCACCCTAGACTTAGGTCCTACCGAAATGAAGTATGGGATTCAGTTGAAAATTTCTTTGATGCTTTTAATTTGACTCATATCCCCAGAGATTAGAATATTCATGCAGAGGCCTTAGCTGTCTTTGCTAGCTCTTTTAAAATTCTTGATCATACTGATGTAATCTATCAGATACAAGTCAAATATAGGCCATCTATCCCAGATAATCTAAAACATTGGCAAACATTTGAAAATGATGATATCTGCAAGTAATAGATGATTTTTCATTTCTTCAAATTGATGAAGATAGAACTGAAATAAATGAAAATGGAAATGGAAATGATACTTCAAATTTTAATACCCAAATTGCTAATCATGACATTATTCAATTATCTAATAATTTTATTCCAAAATAACTCATTCCTTTGGAAAATTTGTTAATCAAAATGATGTCCTTCGAAACCCTCAGTCCATTTCTTCAGAAGATGACCTAGAAGAGATTAACATTGGAACTGATAAAGATATCAAAAACATCAAAATATGTGCATCTACAGACCCTGAGATCAAAGCTCAATATCTTAAGTTATTGCAAAATTATAAGGATGTTTTTGCTTGGACTTATGCTGATCTAAAAACCTATGGTACTTCATTAATATAGCATAAGATTTCTTTGAAGCCAGAAGCAAAACCTTATCAACATAAACTTAGAAGGATAAATCCAGCCCTTCTACCATTTGTAGAAAGAGAGATTAAGAAAATGCTAGATGCTAAGATCATCCTCCCTCTTAGATATTCTAATTGGGTTGAAAATGTAGTTCCTATTAGAAAGAAAAATGGGGAAATAAGACTCTGTGTGGATTTTAGAAATTTGAACAAAGCATCATTAAAAGATAATTATCCTTTGCCCAAAATGGATCAGTTACTTCAAATGGTTTCAATAGCACAAATACTTTCTATGCTTGATGGTTTTTCAGGTTACAATTAGGTGAATGTTGATACAACAGACAAAGAGAAGACATTCTTTACTACACCCTGGGGTACATTCATGTACGCTAGGATGCCATTTGGCTTAACCAATGCTGGAGCAACGTTCCAGAGAGCTATGGACATAGCTTTTATGGGTTAGGTAAATAAATTTGTGGTTATTTATCTTGATGACATAACTATTTTTTTCTAAATTTGATCAGAAACATCTAAAACACTTGATGAAGGTTTTTGACAGGTGTAGAAAATTTGGAATATCACTAAACCCTAAGAAGTCCTTGTTTGCTGTCAAAGAAGAAAAACTGTTGGGCCATATTATTTCAAAGGAGGGAGTAGTAATTGATCCCAAACGAGTATCTTCCATTGAAACATTGACCTTACCTAGAAACAAGAAGGAGATTCAAGCTTTTCTAGGCAAGATTAATTTCCTAAGGAGGCTTATTCCAAATTATGCAGAGATTGTAAAAGATATAACTGACATGCTCCAAAAGGACGATGAAGTCAAATGGACTCCCTCTTCTAGGCATGCATTTGAAAAAATAAAAAGGGATATCTCTGAATCTCCCACCTTAGCCAGCCCTGATTATACTAAGCCATTTAGTATTTTCTCTTTTTCCTCTGAAACAACCCTTGCTGTTGTTCTATTACAGAAAAATGAAGATTCCCATGACCAACCCATAACCTTTTTTAGCAAGGTTATGAGAGATGATGAGCTTAAGTATGACATCATTGAGGAGCAAGCTTATGCTCTCATTCAAGCCCTGAAATCATTCAGAATGTATGCCTTACATTCACCTATTACTGCTTATGTCCCTAATAGTGCTGTGAAAATTGTCCTAACCCAACCAGACACTGATGGGAAAAGAGGTAGATGGATCACTCAAATTCTAGAGTTTGATCTAACTATCAAGACTACCAAGCTAGTAAAAGGCCAAGGATTAGCCAAGCTTCTAGCTGAATCCAACTGCAAAGTACTTGGAATCAATTATGTTTTAGAAATACAAGGGAAGATTACACAGGAACCTTTTGTCCTCGCAAAAAGGGAGAATCCACAAAAACCTTCCCTTCATCCTAAAGGGGAGAATTCACAAGAACCTCTACCTTCAGAGCAGAGCAATCCTATACACATTGATGAAAAATTCTTGTTGTCAAACTGGTATCAAGATATTATAAATTTCTTGATCCATTTTGAGTGTCCAGCATCATTATCCAAAACCCAATGTAAAACCATTAAGTTAAAATCAGTCAAGTACTGCATTATAAATGCAAATTTATACTGGAAAGATCCACTGAATATTTTGTTATTATGTTTAACAGAATCAGAAACTGAAGAAATCATTGATCAATTTCATACTGGATTTTGTGGGGGACATTATGTTTGGGAAGAAATAGCATACAAGATTCCAAGGGGGGGATTTTATTAACCCACATTGTTCTTACAAGTAGGGGCAAAGGTCAGAGGTTGTGTTCCTTGTCAAATGTTTGCTGGTAAACAAAAATTAGCAGCTCTTCCACTTGTTCCAACAATAGTTTCAACACCTTTTTCTCAATGGGGATTAGATTTTGTCGGAGAGATTCACCCCACTTCAAGTAATCAGCATAGATTGATCCTCATTGCAACAGACTACTTTACTAAAAGGGTGAAAGCAATTCCAATCAAAAATGAAACTGATTCAGTAGTAATTAAGTTTATTGTGGAAAATATATTATCTATGTTTGATTTCCCAACTCAAATTGTCACTGATAATGCAACATCTTTTTCTAGTGTTAAAATGATTAACTTTTGCAAGAAATATCATATTTTGTTACATCATTCAACTCCATACTACCCTCAAGGTAATGGCCTTGCAGAGTCATCCAACAAAAGCCTGATAAAGGTAATAAAAAAGACTCTAGCTAATAATAAGAAGAGTTGGGGTTCACATTTGATTTATGCAATATGGGCAAACAGAATTACTCCAAAGAGATCAACTGGCAAATCTCCATTTTAGTTATTCTATGGGAAAGATGCAATCTTCCCTACCAATTTGGCCTTCCCTGTTTTAAAATTCCTACATGATTCTAAAGATGAACCTGATGATTTTTCAAGAAAAATAGATCATATTATTGAACTTAATGAAAACAGAGATGAAGTTCAATACAAATTGAATAAATATTAGAATAAGATGAAGACCCTGTTTGACAGAAGAGCCAGGAAAAGGGACTTTAAGGAAGGTGATCTAGTTCTAAGATGGGATGCTAGGAGAGAAGAGAAAGGAAAGCATGGAAAATTTGACAATCTATGGTTTGGACCTTTAGCAATTACTGAAGTCAAGGGTAAAAACACTTTTGTGCTGCAGAATCTTGAGGGGCTATATTCCACTTATCTTGTAAATGGAAGGTTTCTTAAACATTACATTCAGTACTAAGAAGTTGAAGTACTTTTCACTGTAAATACTTTGGATTTCTTTTACCTTTCAAGATGTCAGCGTGATTTTCTTGACAGCAAGGACTCCATAGCCCAAGGAGAAGGCACATGGATTTGCAGGTTCTCTACATTCTACAGGAGAAAGCAGTCCCCAGATGGAGCCAATGTTGTAGCATTTTTTTGGTTTTGGTAAGATAGAATAAATTAGTCAAAAAATACATAAAAATATTTTGAAAAAATGTTAAGTTAGGATATGGACATAACAATAGCGAATAAAATGTTTTTGAAAAAATCTTGATGATGATGTCCATATCAAAGAAAATGTTAGGTTAGATGTCCTAAAAAATAAAGACAAAAATAAAATGCTAGGTTAGAAAGAAAGAAAAAAACAAATACTCTAGAAGTGAGCAAGTCTAAATGTCACTACTATTTTTCGGCAAAATAATGGTTGTCTGCAGCTTGTCATAATGCCACAGCCCATGACAGTCAAATAATTTAATTTTGACTGATTCATGCTTTAAATTTGATGTTATAGTTAGAGAATAAAGATTAGGCCAAACTGTTTAATCTTGGCAGATCAGTAGTTAGGTAGAGAATAATAAAGTGCTCATCGGTTTAATCTGAGCCCTTGAATGTTATAAGATTAGAATTAGATAGTTTGCTTTTGTAAAATAAATAGAAAGGAAAAGGGTTTGCTAGATTAAATGCACCCATTAAGTGGAAAAAAAATGAGAGAATAAGCAAAGGATAAGTAGAAGAAAGGTTGCAAAAGTTTGATGATTGATTGGACAAAATGTACATTTATCATGTTTTACCATGTGTTTCTATGTCCATAAGGCAATTACACAAAGCAAATAGAGGTCTACAAGATCAATTAATTAACTTCCCATTCATCCCTATATTCACTAATTTTCCCTTCCCACCTTCATACATTCATATTCATTCATTTTCCATAAAAATCCATTTTCTTAAGGTTAAAATCCTTTTTACCTAGGAAAAGTGAAAACCCCATGTAAAATCCATTTTTATCCAAAAAAAAACCCACAAAAAGATGTTTTGCCCTAAGTATTATGCATATATGAAAAGCAAATAACTCATAAAAAACATTGTACTTAGTATATTTCCCCTTTCCGCATGTATTTCCCCTTTTCCACTCATATTTCATATTAACACTAACCTATAGTATTAAAACCCCTAAAATTCTCTTTTCCCATGTATTATTAATTCCCTTTATTAAATAATCCGAAACCTTTAGTTTTATCATAAAACTATGTATTTTCATAAAATATCACATCACAAACCTTTCATATGCATCCACTCTCCCCGCATTGTGATATGCGATTGCGATGGACCCAAACTTGACCCAAATATATATTATATTTCATTGCCATATCACATCCGCCTCCATCACAAGTCCCGGCTAAAGCATTACCCTCCGCCATTGTGATCTTCGATTGCGATGGGAACCCAGACCCGACACAAATATATTTCATGATTTATTTCCATATCGCGTTCGGCCCCAATCGCATTCCTTTGCAATGGGCCTTCTTCTGCTAAACCCGGATTGCGATATGCGATGAACCTGGACCCGATACCATTTATCCACCCGCACTCATATTATTTCAAGTATGCCATATTTGTTTTGTGAATGATTTCTTTGTTAAAATGTTTTTATCGTTTAAACATAAAACACCGCTAATATGGGTTTTTAACCATAATAAAGCCCATCGCCGCCATAATTAACTGTTGGGCCCCTCCATTGCTCTTTCCTCTTCCCTTCGCGCTGCTCTTTCGCTCCACCACCGTTCGATCAAATCTATTTAAATCCATGACCCTCAGTGATTTCAGGTTAGCTCTCCATACGAGCATTACCCGCCTGAAAAGCGGTTTTCCACTAACGTCCCTTTGCTATGTGTCAAGCTCAGATCGTTTCGGGTGACCCCTCCTAAAACCATCTACGCCTCATAAAGCGGTGCGAAGAAAACCAAAACCACCTTCCACATAACGACAAAATGACCATTGTTCATTTGCCCCATATTTCAAAAAAGAAAGTCGTTTCTCCGTTTAAACGCAAAAATTACCATTTTGCCTTTATTTCCCCTGTTTTCACAGTAAACCCTCCATAAGTCTCTGTGACCAATTAAGCCATGGTTTTACCTTCCGATACACTCCGGACTCCTTCCAATATCCTTTCAAGTTCAATAAAGCTATTGAAGACCTCCTCTGTCACCTATGATTTCTTAATAATTTTTGTGTTTTGCAGGAAAATACTTTTGTTCCAGACTTAAAAAGAAAACCCTGCATACAGTTTGAAGACAAATTTAAAGGGATTTGCTGCTGAAAAACACGGTAAAAACCTGAAATGCACAATAAAGGAAAAAAGGAACACAGTAAAGGTTAATCAGCAGGGTCAAATGATATTCACAGAGTTTAAAGAGTATCAAATGAAAGATCAAATGAAGAAATCAACCAAGCGTAAAGGATTCAAACAGTCAAGCAGCTTAAAGGGACAAAATATCAAACAGTAAAGCCAATACAACTTGAATAAAATGGGACAATAAGAAGCAATTCAATAGTTGCCCCTATTTTCTTGTATGAATATCTTTCCTTTCCTAGAATAAATCTTAATCAGTTTTAGGATATTTTCCTAGCTTCATTATTGTATAAACAACTCCCTTCTCGAGTTATTAATGGTTCGAAGTTCAATGTTCATAGTTCATTACTTGTTAAGTTGTCATTGTTTATTCTACTTTGAATCTGGAAGCCACCTTTGAAGGAAGCTTTTGTAGACACTTGATGTACTCAGTCTTTCTGGAACCTTAATATAAAGCAGATGATTCTGAATTTGGTTTTACACAGTTTGTGTTATCTTATAAGTTTTTCGAGTTATCAATCATTATGTTTTTCTTCATATGCTTATGACTTATAGAGATATCTAGGTAGGAATAATTGTGTCTCAATTTATTCCTATAAGCTCATGAAATGATCATCTATTAAGAGAATGGATTAATGAATTGTGTGTTTAGCTAATCCCCTCTAGTTAATAAATCATCAGCATCTTATGTAAGGTTAAGTATACTGCTTTGAACCTTTGGAACATAGTTTAGAAGGTTTTCCTACTTATGATTGTTCTGTTTTACAGTCGGAAACTTTGATAATCATATTATTTTTTGTCTTCTTCTCACTACTATTTTTTATCTATATCACTGTGTAACGCTTTATAGCAACCCTTTGCTAATATATTAATATAACCCAAAAGATTAAATATTTCAATTCTACATCTGTCTTTATTCATTGGTTTTCCAAAATTAAAACCAAAAACCCCAAAACAATTATTTTAAATGCTCTGGCATTGGTAGCTGACCTACTACTACCTCAGAAGTACAACAGAAGGCATGGTGGCAATACTTTCTGGAGGATTTTGACATCGTCTTATTCAAATTGCTATTGATTGTGCCTGCATCATAACTACAGAAACATCATAGTTTTCACATTTCTATTGTACCCATATCATTCCATGGACAGAAACATCATAGTTTTCACATTTCTATTGTACCCATATCATTCCATCGAGGTTTCTTTCCATTCTTATATTGTACCCATGTCATTCTAGCCATGTTTCTTTCCTTCCATTCTTATATTGTACCCATATCATTCCAACTATGTTTCTTTCTTTCCATTCTTATCAGACTCTGTAAGTACAATATCATTGTTTTAATAGATATAAGTTTGTTAAATTTAATTTCTAAAGAAATTGCAAATTGCTATATTGTAAAAAAACATTTTTAATTATATTTGTTTCTATTACTTTTAGATTGTTATAATTCCAATTCTTGAAAAATACTAAATGAAATTTTAAAGATGCATGTAAATTTCATATAAAATCATTTATTTCTACTAATTCAAGTCTGAACAAGAAAATAATTGTTACTGTTTATATTTAAAGTGAAAAGTGAAAATATAGTTATTTACATTGTTTTGGGTTGAATCCGAATTTTGGAAAGTGAAAATATAGTTATTTACATTGTTTTGGGTTGAATTCGAATTTTTGAAAAATATCAGCTTACTCAACTTAAAGATGCTTGTAAATTTCTTATAAATTCGTCTATTTCTACTAATTCAAGGATGTAAATTTCATATAAATTCATTTATTTCTATTAATTCAAGCGATCTTTAATATGTATTTAAATTTCCTATAAATTCATTCATTTATACTAATTCAACCAAGAACAAGAAAATAATTGTTTCTGTTTATAATTCAAGCCAGAAAAACAAAATAATTGTCTTTGTTTATTCCAAGCCAGAAAAACAAAATAATTGTTTCTATTTATAATTAGAGTGAAAATATAGTAATTTACTAACATTATCTCTAATGAATTATGAAAGCAATAAGCAAAAAACCCACCTGCAACCATAACACACATGGTTGCATAACGCATTGTTATTTTCAGCAAATTTATTTTTCCAATATGTGCATTTTTGAAGACCGAAGCATCATTAACACCATCTGTTGCCATTCCTTAGATTTGCTTCTCTTTCTGTAACCGTCTAACTTTGTCATATTTATGTCTTTATGTAAACATCTAACTATGTCATATTTGTGTATTGTTCTGTTTGCAGACAAAAAAAAAAAATTCAACCAAATGCAACCCACCTAAGCGGTAAGAAATGCAACCTAGGTGAGAAGTGAGAAGCAATGCAACCTAAGTAAGAAGTGAGAAGCAGAGTACATGCAAGACCCAAATAATCACATCTCTAACTAGGTAGCTTCGATGGCATAACATCACAGGGGTTGCCGTTTAGTGGAAGCTGCACAATTGTTAATGACCCTTGCTTCTGCCGCTGATATTTTTTCTCCCACAACTACAACACTACACAATTGTTAATAACCCTTGCTTTGTTGCTGATATTTTTTCTCTGACAACTACAACTAACAACAACTATAGGGCGCGCTTCAACTGGATCCACTCCAACCACATATTCTAAATTGATTCTGCTTAAGAACTGGAACTATAAGGGGAGCTTCAACTGGATACACTGAAACCAAATATCCCAAAAAAAATTAATCTTCATATGCTAAAAAATTAAGGATGCCATAGATTATACCCCTTCAAATGGCCTAAGGCACGCTGGCCACGTGCTTAAGGTAGGTTGACCAAGTGCTTAAGGCATGTTGGCTTGGTGGTGCACCAAACAAGGTAACTTAAGGTAACTTGGCACACTGATCATTCAAGAGGGGGCACGTGCCTTGCATGCAAGGTCATTATACAAGCTCAAATGTTTATTTCATTTTTTTTTCAATTATCAATTATTTCTTCATTAATAATGCAAGCTCAAATGTTTATTTTATTTTTTTCTTTTTCAATTAGCACTTATTTCCTCCTATATTATTTTCTCATTAATAATGCCGGCTCAAATATTTATTTCATTTTTCTCTTTTTCAATTATCACTTATTCCTCATATATTATTTCCTCGTTAATAATGAGGGCCCAAATGTTTATTTCATTTTTTTTCTTTTTCAGTTAGCACTTATTTCCTCATATATTAATTGTTCATTTTTTAAACAAATAAAATTATAAATTATGGCCGTGGAATAAATGTGGATGTGGTTTTTTGAGTTGGGATATTTATAAGTGCGTTGCATCAGCCACTCTGTCTACATTTATTAACATTTTGAACAATATGTTGTTCCTCGGTGCCTAATCTAATCATCTTGAATAACGTGCCCCTTTCACAAAATAAATATACAATCTCTCAATTTCTAAATAGCAATATTCTAACTGCCTAAACAAATCCATACAATCTCTCTGCATTGCGGCAGGGAGCAACACCTCTTGTTACCTTGTAATTTAATTTACTATAAACATTTAAATCAAAATACCTTTAACATATCCATCTCAATTACACCTATCACCCTATGAGTAGAATTATCCATTTCAATTACATCTGTAACCATATTAATATAGTAAACATAATAAAGCACCACTTGTTATGTTACTATGACCATTTAAAATGTTACTGATTTATTAAAATAACATTTTAATTTTTGCAGATTTTAAACAACCAACACAAAGATCATAGATATAGTCTCCAGTTTAACGCACGAGATTCAAATAAAATTGAAGAATAACGCATGAGATTCCAATAAAATTGAAGAATAACAAGATTATTTAAAACAGTTTGCTTTCACTTTTTAATATTCAATAATGACCTCCCGGGATGCGGGTGCAAGTACGTGAAAGGTGTACGGGGGCAGGCTTCCCACTGGGCAAGTGGCGGCCTAGGCCCGCCACCTGTACACGGCCATTAACGCCTTGCCTTAACTCTCCCTCCAGACGCTTTGTTCACAGCATTCGAGCCGCTTCGATCATCCATCCGCGCGCGAGGTCTGCAACTCCGCCCTCCGGGAAGTTAATGAATGCCTCTGGGTCGCACATGGCACGCTGCAGGACATATCAATATAATGACAAAGGCACAGGAACGGTAATGTATGGTTTGTTGATTGTTATGGTTCACATTCGACTCTGGACTTCTGTGTTGTGGCAGGTTCAAAGAGGCAGGCGCGGCAATGAGACAAGCCGGCTCCCTGCATTTCTCTCCCTCATTTCTGCGCTAGTCTTCAGCTGCTGTTGGCTCACCATTCCGTGGCCTGCTATCCAGTTTGCCCAGGTCTGTCGAGGCGATTTTCTCCTGCATTTACCTGTTCCTCCTGTAGCTCTTTGGCCTTTCCGTGCCTCTGCGCGTTCTGTTAACCAGCGTCATAATTCTCAGTCAATTCCTTGCTACTCTAGCCTCCTCTGTGTCCACCCCGGTCTGCAATGCCTCGGGAGAGGCTTCGCGCCAATAGCCGTCGTGGCGGGTCTCGGGGAGGGGCAAGAGGACGAGCCCTCCTCCCTCGTTCCTCTGATTCGCTGTCGGACGATGCTAACAGTGCTCGTCGCAGACGCGGCAGAAGACAAGGGCAAGCTCAAGCCCCAGTATGTAATCACAGCTCCCATCCTTCAACTAGGTTCAGCTTCCCCTGCCTTCTGGACTCCGACACTTACTATGTGTCTGTTAAAATTGAGAAATGCGAGCACGAGGTTCGTTTGCCAGCGGCGGAGGAACACAGGCCTCCGGCCCCAGTCTTGGATCAACCAACCCTGTCTCCTGCCCAGAGGGTCTGTCCAGCAATTCATCCTCCAGCTCCAGAGCAGGGTCAGCGCAACTTGCCAGAGGCATCAGCGGGAGACATGGCAGGTCCAAGCGCTCCAGCGGAAGACGATGCGCCTCATACAGACTCAAGCGAGCCGGACCCGTATGCTTGCAGAGTGGTGGAAGAGGTGCCATCCACCTCTGTGGACGATTGAGCCAGTATTCAGGACTATCGGGCGAAGGGTATGGCAATGTCTTTTTGTTTATCTATTGGTTCATGATCTGCGTCTTTTCAGTGCTCTCTCTCTATGTAAGGTTGCTGCTCTGCTCAGTCCTCGGCAGAACAACCATAGTTCTTATGATATGCTTCTGTTTGCGGCTTCAATGGCGGAATATCGAGTCAGGAAATATGTTTTTTGAGTCAGTCATGGGGTTTTGGGTTCTGGTTAAAAAGTCTGTATTTCGAAATATGTATGGGTCTCAAGGTTTCTTTCCTCACTGTCAGAGTTTTGTAACAGCAGGCAAGTCTCCCAAACCTGGGGTAGGACAAATGCCTGGCTGGATAAGGACATCAATGTTGCAAAATCCATCTCTGTAGGATGGTGATATCTGAGGTGCGCCTCGTTGTAAGTTTTTGAAGTTTTGTACCATAATAGAATTAGACCAATTTACAAAAAAATAAAAATAAAAATTCAATAATGACCTAATCTTTGTCTCTTTCAAAATAAATGTTACCTAGTTGCAAACTAATTTTCACCCTTTTCCGGACATGAAACTGTGAGCCGCTGCACGTTTAGTTTGTGTAACGTGCTAATACATGAAAGCAATTTTCAATCGAGTTGTTTTTAGTGAGAATTTTTAGAAGTTTTTTATGGTTTTTTGGTCTAATTTTTCTAAAATTTAGCAAGAATTCATTGAAATCACAAGTTTGATGGGTAACCCCATACAATCTAAGTGCCCTAGGGGTTTTCCAGGACGTTGAATCCATATATAGTCAAAAAACCAGTTTAAATAACACAAATCAAGATTTCACCTCATTTTTCTGTTGGATTCCAGCACTGGAAAGTCCAAAAAGTCGCACTAAAGACAACTTCATTCTTAATAACATCAGCGAATGGGTAGAACTACCAAGTAGATGGACAACCAAAGTTACAAGGCACCCCTCAAACTGCTCTTGTTTTCCATTCAGTTCAAATGAATTCCCTATAAAGACGTAAATCTCAAAGCCAACCACCCTAACCATTCTAGGGCAAATATTTTATGTATTTTGTGAATAAGCTTTGACAGAGGTGCATGGCAATTGACCCTCGTTTAGGACGAACAAAGAATTTTGCATTGGAGTCATGTGCTTGGTGGTTCCTTGTATCCTTTTGCCTATTTTTAGGCTCTCAGCGGTTTCTTGTTAATTTTTCATCAATTGTTCTATGTTGCAACTATTACTTCAACAATATCCAATAGCATTCAACAATTTCCACTTCTTCAATTTAACCAATTACAGTAGAGAAATAGTAGATAAAACAATTATTCCAATTCATAATGGAAGACAACCAAGAGACAAAAGACCCAATATTTGGTCAATGCCCAGGGGAAAACCCTTGCAAATCTTCTTCTATTAGATTATCTCAAATGTTCAGCAGAGAGATGACATCATCCAAGAGTTAATGTCAAACTTTGACTAGCGAATATCCAAAACAATATCCAATATTCAATATTATGTCAAATTAATATACCAATGTCAAAATGATGAGGAAGATTCAAATGTGGTCAACTATTGAATCTGCAAAAAGTCAACAACAGTGCACTGCCCTACCCAGTCAAGTCAACAACAATCAAATTTGCTTCAATTTAATTCGGTCAAAGCCCAGTGAATGCAACCTCTTTTTTGATCAAGTTTGACCAAAAACTTTGGTCAAACTTGGTCAATGGAGAGAGAAAAGTACAACTATGGTCTGTACTCAACAGTAGTCAAACTCCTCAAAGTGCCTCAGTTTTAGAGTCAAAAAATGTGGCCTGATGGGACAGAGCTTCTCCAAGAAAATTGAAGTCAAACGTCCCTTCTTGACCCTTGGTCAACGTTGGTCAAACTTCAACTGCAAAAAAGTCAATGTTGGTCAAAGGTGTTGTAACTACTTCAAAATTTTGTCCTTCCTTCCTCACTGAGCTCGGCCTCCTTAATCAGATCCAAGACCCAAGAAAACCAAGCCAAACCAAATGCCTAATCATCAAAAGTCAATGATGCCAAAGAGAAATCAAAGATGCCTCCAAACCCTCACACATGTGAAGAAGAATAGAGTTGTCTTTAACCTGTACGAACCAAACAAATGAAGAGAGAAGAAGAATGTGTGTTGTGTGATGTCCAAATGAGGCATGAAATCACTTACATTTATATGCAACTTGAGGGATGCCATTTTGTCCATGAGATGTGTCATTTGACCCAAGGCTAACCTTGACAATTTTGAATTTGTGGGCTTGAATTCAAAAATCCATTTCTCCTTGTCCGATTTGAGTGAAATTTAGGTCAATTTTGGTTCTCTCAAAAAGTGGAATTCAATGGAATGATTATCTCCATCCAATGAACTATCCAAAGTGGAATTTGACCCTAGTTGCATAATTTAACACTCCCTCTCAACTAGGGAGAATTCCACCTGCCAATATTTGATCATCGATCATCATGCCATCGCGTCATCATGTACCATATTTGCTTGTCTCTGCTCATCTCATGTTGAACATTCTCGAATCTAACGAAGAAATGTTGCAAGGGAGACTTTGCGTCTATCACCATCGGGGAGACTGCTATCACCTAGAATCATCATCATCGTCGTCGAGGAGCCATAGATACCACTCGAAACCATCATCATCATCGGGGAGCCATAGCTACCACCCAAAACCAAAGACAATGGGCGAGACCAACCTACCCCAAACGTAGGGTTCACACTTTATCCCAAAGTCCTTGACAATAGGTGAGATCAACTTACCGGATGTAAGGATCAAATTGTACCCTATTTTCCCTAATCATCCATCTTAACCCTGAAGAGCCATATGGTAGAACACTTGCATCCACCAACTTGGGCGAGATCCACCAATTGCAACGAGTAGGGATCACACTCTATCCCAAGTCCCTCAACCCATTGGCTAGATGGGAGAGGTTATCCCACAGAGTGGGCATGATGCTAACTGGGGCATCCTCTAACTAGGGGAGATGTCAGGTCTCAACATCCTATCGGTTAGATGTCTCTCATCCCCAAGAACCCTATAGCTCCATTCCTCACCCCGAGAGCTTAACCAGGGGGGAAGAGCATTGCTCAGTGTTCTTGATCAGCGCGGACCCTTATTCAAAAGGGTCATATCAACTAGTCCAAGTTGCTCTTTGAAGACCAAGAACTTCCCTTTCAGCAAAGCCTTGGTGAGGATATCGTTTATTTTCTCATTTGTCGAAATGTAGAGGAGTCTCATAGCTCCTCTCTGCGCCATGTCACAGAGGTAATGATATCTAATCTCGATATGTTTGGACTTGTCATGAAACACATGATTCTCTAACAAAAGAATCCAAATTTTGTTGTCGCGATAGATCACTGTAGGGTCCGAAACCTACTCAAATATCTCTCCAAAGAGCTTCCTCAACCAAACTGCGTCACAACTTGTTAGGCTCGCTACAATATATTCTGCCTCAGCAGTGCTAAGGGCTATGGATTTCTAGTTCCCGCTCATCCATGATATCATGGCGGATCCCAAATTAAAACAACATCCAAAAGTACTCTTCCTGTCGACAACATTACCAGCCCAATTTTCATTTGTATATCCATGTTGTCTAACATCTCCAATGACATATCTCAATCCAAAGGTTAATAGTCACATGTAGATATCTCAATACATGCTTGGTAGCAACCCAATGTACATGGTGAAACTTGGTCATGGACTAGCTCAAAGTGTGAAATATGAAGCATATGTCAAGGCGAGTGTTTACAAGAAGCATTAGATCACCAACTAGTTGTCTATACTCAAAGGGGTTTGCTAGGTCTAGTCCAACAACTTCTCTACACAACTTCTTGAAGTTCATCTCCATAGGTGTAGGCAAGGACTTGCACTCAACCATGCTAAATTTTTCCAGCAATTTTACAACATATTTTCGTTGTGAAAGGAAAATCTCACCTAGCTTTTGCCATACTTCTAGTCCCAAGAAATAGTGCATCAAACCAAGGTCTTTCATCTCGAACTCGAGGGCCAACTCCCTCTTACATTATAGAATGAGATGGTCTGTGCCTGTCATGAATAAGTCATCAACATATAATACCAAAATGAGAGGCATGCCTTGAATCATTTTGAAGTACAGGTTTGGATCAACATTGTTCCTTGTGAATCCCAACTTCATCAAGTAACTGTCAATACAAGCATACCAAGCACGAGGGGCTTGCTTCAATCCATAGAGAGCTTTCATCAATTGGTATACATGGGTCTTCCTGTCATGAACTTCAAATCCTAAAGGTCGGTCAACATATACTGCTTGAAACAAACCATGTAAGAAAGCAATCTTCACATCCATTTGATGAAGAGTCCATCCTTGACTTGCAGCAAGGGCTACTATTGAACGAATGGTAGTATATCGGGCCGCCAAAGCAAATATATCATCGTAATCTTCTACCTCTTTTTGGGAGAATCTATGAGCTACAAACCTAGCTTTGTATTTTTCAATGCTTCCATCAGCGCCATGCTTGATCTAATAGAGCCATTTTGAAGTCACCGTTGATTTCCAATTTGGTCTCGACACAACATCCCATACGTCGTTCTTCATGATTGACTCGTATTCTTCGGTCATGGCATCCTTCCAAACTTGTTCTTTCACGACGTCTTCAAAGGTATGAGGCGCATCTTGAATCATATTGCTCATAGCTACAACACATGCTTGGTACTTGCATGGCTTCTTGCTTTCCCTGAAAGTTCCACGAGCAACAACATGTTTCTTGGCATCTTATAGTGTGTCCTTAAGCCAAAGTGGTATTTTCCTCACAAAGGGATCACATGGAGGAGAATCCAGAAGGTCCATAGGCTCCATGGGATCATCAACGATGTCCTTCTTAGTTTCAGGGACAAAAGGACCTTCTAGAATATCCATATCATCACTCTTGTCGTCACGATGTCTCTTACTTTTCTAAGGGCAACATCTTCATCGAATGTTACATCCCTGTTAATTTCAATCTTCCTTTGACTAGAAATATATGTTATAAATGTTTTAGAATCTTCACTATATCCAACAAACATACCTTTTCTTTTTGTAGCTTCTAGCTTGTTTATTTGTCCTTTGGCACATGGAAATATACAGAGTAGCCAAAAATTCGTAGATGACCAATATCAAGCTTGACATCTGTGAATACTTCCTCAAGAGTCTTGTTGTCCAAAACTTGATAAGACAACCTATTTTGAACATAAACTGTTGTGTTTGTTGCTTCAACCGAAAGGAACTTTGACAGCTATTGATCATGGAGCATGGCTTGGAGAACTTCTACAATGGGCATGTTCTTTCTCTCAGCAACTTCATTTTGTTCGGGAGTGTCGGGCATAATGGTCTCCTTCTTAGTTCTAATAGCACACCAAGGGCATACTCCATCATGTTGAGCTTGAAAATTGGGGATCTCGGAGACCAGTTTCTTCAATTTTGGAAGTGCATCATAGTGTAAATGGGTCAACCTTCGATGCCACAACTTGCTTTGATGATTTGTATTATGCACCATAGCTAGAAGAGGTCTTCCAATGACTCTATAGAGTCCTTCAAACCTTGATCCCAATGTGAAGTCATTTCTCATATAAGATCCAACAAGCCAAAAGTGAGTACTTTTCCTTCGATGAATAAAGGCCTCATTCCTTTATCCTCCAAGGCAGATATCGATACCAAATTCTTCTTCAATCCTAACACATACATCACATCATGAAGCAAAACAGATTCCCCAAATTTCAAATGAGATTTGACAGAACCAAAGCCTTTTATGGGATAAGTGGTAATTTCACCAAAAATAATGTTCAAATTGGTCTCCCTTTCTACCAAATTAGAGAAAACTTCCTTATATCCAGAGAAGTGATGAGATGCCCCACTATCAGTGAACTATCCCATGAATTTGGAGGAGATGAACTAAATAATGTGGAAATAAGAATATTACTCAAATTGATTAGTAGTATTACTTTCATACCTGGAGTTTCTTCTTTGAGTGACTCTCATTTTGAGACAATCTCGAGCATAATGACCCTTTCGATGACAATTGTAGCATTCAACATTTCTATCTCATCTTCTTGAGTCCTTGGAATCTCTATTAGATTGAGGAGATCTTCTTGATTTAGATGGATTTCCCTTTCCTTTCTTTATGTTATTCTTCTTCCCTTGAGCAACGAAGGCAAAGGGCTCTCCTTCATTTCGCCTTTGAATTCTTCCTCTAGATATCATCAATCTTTGTCTTGATTGCATAGAGCAAGTAGCTCATCAAAAGAAGGGATCCTTTCCCTGTTGTTGATAAAAAGTAATGAACATATCCCATGACGAAGTAAGGCCACTTTCTCATACTTGGACTTGATAGCTTGAGAAGCATTTTCTAGTGGGGGTGAGATCTTTCCTTCCACGTACTCCAAGACATCATACTCATCTAAGGTGGCATTGATCTTGGTATTACATGTTGCAAAGCCAAATGAGTCAACTAGCTTTTTATTATCCTTGAAATAAGAGGTATACATTTTTACCAAAAGATTTTCCCTTTTCAATCAATTGCTTAGAAGATGGATGTTCTTACTCTGTCTCTTGGGCTTGTCGTCGCCTCTGCTCTGACAACATGTTAATTTTTCATCAATTGTTCTATGTTGCAACTATCACCTCAACAATATCCAATAACATCTAATTTAAGAACTTCACTTCTTCAATTTAACCAATGACAATAGAGCAAAATTAGCTATAACAATTATTCTAATGCACAATGAAAGACAACCAAGAGACAATATTTGGTCAATGGCTAAGGAAAAACCCCACTAACAAGAAAACCCTTGCAAATCTATTAGATTGTCTTCAAATGTTTAGTAGAGAGAGTACACAATCCAAGAGTCAAGTCAAACTTCTACTAACCAATATCCAATATTCGATCTTATGTCAAATGTCAAAATGTCAAAATGATGAGGAAGAGTGAAATTTGGTCAACTATTGAATCTACAAAAAGTCAACAACAATTGACTATCCTAACCAGTCCAAGTCAACAATAGTCAAATCATGGTCAAATCTACTTCAACTTAATTCGGTCAAAGTCCAGTCAATGCAGCCTTTTTGCTGGTCAAGGATCAGTCAAAACAACTCCAAAAACATTAGTTAAACTTGGTCAATAGAGAGAGAAAAACTACAACTCTGGTATGCATTCAACAACAGTGAAACTCTTCAAAATGCCTCGATCTTAGTGTAAGAAAATGCAGCTTGATGGGACAAACATTCTCCAAGAAAATCGAAGTCAAAAGTCTCCTTTTGACCCTTGGTCAAGACTGCTCAAACTTCAATTGCAAAAATGTCAATGTTGGTCAAAGGTAGTCTAACGGCTTTAGAATTTTGTCCTTCTTTCTCACTTAATTCAACCTCCTTAATCAGATCCAAAACCCAAGAAAACCAGGCCAAACCAAATGCCTAATCATCAAAAGTCAATGATGCCAAAGAGAAATCAAAGATGCCTCCAAACCCTCACACATGTGAACAAAAATAGAGTTGTCTTTAACCCATATGAACCAAACAAATGAAGAGAGAAGAAGAATGTGTGTTGTGTGATGTCCAAATGAGGCATGAGGGCACTTATATTTATATGCAACTTGAGGGGTGCCATTTTGTCATGAGATGTGTAACTTGACCCCAAGACTGACCTTGACAATTTTGAATTTGTGGGCTTTGACTTCGAAAATCCATATCTCTTTGTCCAATTTGAGTGAACTTTAGGTCAATTTTAGTCCTCTCGAAAATAAAAATCCAATGCAATGATTATCTCCATCAAATGAGCTGTCTAGAGTTTGACCCTAGTTGCATAATTTGACACTTCATAGGTATGTACAATGATAATGATAGTTTTGTAATGAGAATGGTACTGAAGGCTTTTAGGTTTTGCAAGTATGCCTTAGGAAACTGAGTTGGGCCAAGAGCAGGTAGGATTGGATGATATGGGCCTGAGTTGGCAACTGTATCTTGTTATTCAATTTACTATACCAAATTTTATAAAATTTTATGGATTCTCTGTGATACATCTCTGAACTTAGCTGCTGTCATGGTCATTGAACTCTGAAAATCTGCTGTTATGGTTGTCAAAAATGTTCAATTTACTGATAATTTTATGATATTTATGGATTCTCTGCTACATCTCTGAAACTTTGTTGCTCTCACGGTCGTTGAACTTTGAAAATCTGCTGTTACAGTTGTTAAAACTGTTGATTAGTGCAGAATCTTCTGCTACTGCAGTTACCGCTATTAAAATACTACTGTGTATGCTCTATTAGTTCAGATTGGTTGAAATTTGCAGAGTTTCCTTCCATTAAAGTAGCAGACTGCTCTTTAGGTTCTTGAAAAATGCAAGATTTCACCATTAAAGTGACAGACTGCTCGTTAGGTTCTTAAAAATGCAAAATTTCAGTGTTATTTCTAATAGCAAAATAGCTAATCCTGACTTAACTCATTAGTGCTTGCTCTTTTTCACATACACTTACCAGCAAATCACAAATTCTGATGCTTACAAGTTACCAAATGGTTAAGTTGCTAGCTGATTCAGTATTGCAGCATATCTTAGTTAGATCTATTTAAATAAATTCACAATTAATCCAGTACTTCAGTTATTAGAATTTGATATCTTAACCTAACAACGGTGAAATGTATTTTAAAAAGAACAAGTTTGCTAAGTAAATGACTAAACTTTTACCTTCACTTGCTTGTTTCATATAAAATTGACTTAAGAGATGAAACATAGCGAACACTATCTGCATTAATATCTATCTAAACAGTTGTAAATTAATATCTATCTAAACAGCTGTAACTAGCCGAAACCCATCTACAAACTAAAATCAGTTGTTTTCATAACCAGACATCTGCAACCTTGCTTTCACATTAGGTAGTGCTGCTGAAAATGAGAATCAAACCAGCCAATACTAGAACCACTTTAATGAGACTCAGCAATATTGGTTAAGTATTCGCCAAGTTGATTACTTGAACTGTAAAATTTCCTTAACAGAACAAAAAACTAATTAACCAACAAATAAACAACAACAAAAAACAAACAAAAAAAACTAGCTCTGAAATCATCATTACCAGTACAACAATTTTCATATGCAAGCATATCCCACTTTCCCTCTACAAAAGCACGAACAGTAGCCATCTGAGTAATCAGTTCAATGCCTATCTCTGTGAAAAGCTTGTGTGCACTGGCCTACCAAGTGAAAACTCAAAAGAGCACACTTTGGTAGGCACATGCGGATTTAATATAGGTGAACTTACTGACCAATCACATACAGATAGGACTTTAGCCCTAAATATGATTGGCTAATTAGTCACCAAGGCTTTTCCATCACTCCCCAAAATATTAATCCCAACATGCATTACACGCTTTCTTAAACTGAAACAGAAGGGTTGAGATGAAAGGCCACATGAAATCTCACAAAACTAACCAACCTGAAGAAAGAGAGATGTACACTCTCACACAAATATATAATCAATTAAAACTGTCAACGTTAGCTTAGTCAGATAAACAATCTAACCAATGAATGCTGCACATTGGGATGCTATAGATCACAGGTTCAAATAGAGTCAAGTCCACTGCGGTGACCAGCCAGCCAATATCATAACTAGCACTTGAGCCGCCCTATATCCAAACATACCCAAGGGAAACTGAGGATCCTACAAGTTTCCTTTAGAAAAATAAAAATAAAAACTATTGATTAAAGATATAGATAATTCAGAATCTTTCATAGAGAGATAATACATACATACAGTCATATGGACTGGTCCTGGCAATTTAATTGCTGTACACATAATACATACAGCTCTAGTTTCTGCTTGGACCAATGCAATGACTGCAAATTAGCAATTTGTAATCCGTATGATCTTGTTCTCAATCCAATATGAAGACAAGGCCCGTTCATTATACATTTTATGGCTTGCTTGGAAATAAAGGATTCATTGAGAGGAACACCCAGAAGAAATTGTAATTAATCCAGACATCTGGTGTTATCAAAGTCAAGAAGAGGCAGATACTAGGTTTTGTGGCGCTTGACCTAAAGCTTAAAATTTCTGGAATTCATTTATTCTTCGCAGGAGTAACTCTTTCTTCGGATCCAATGCATTTCATTTAATGGTTTCCTATGGTTCTGAACTATGGATGTCGGGCTTTTATTGTCTAACCAGAAACACTCATAAAACCCTGAGATCCAAAAACAATTAGGCTTACATTCCCCTGTAAACAATAGAAAGATTTAACATAAAAAAAAATACAGATATATAAAAACAAAAAAAATCAAAGATGTCAAACACCCTCCCTTGCATTAATCAAAATGGATTACAAAATACAGATAAAATGCCCTATTCACCAGTTCACACATACCCTACGTGTTATTTCTTAACGTGTCCTACAAAAATAGTAAGAACAAAACCAATAAATGCTCAACAACATGATAAAAGAAGACCGTAAAATGGCAGGGCAAAGGTATGCACGCCATGTAAAACTGCATTATTGTTCACTAGATCAGAGCTCTGTATGTTGAATATGGTCAGTACTGTGATGTTGTGGGCACAGAAACCCTAAAGGAATAGAAAGAAATACTCACCTTCAACGAAAAATGAATGACATGCCCATTGAATCTTTTCACCAGAAAGCCATCTACTGATTAGCTAAAGCCGTATTTATCGGAAAGTCAAGGGATTTGCTCAAAGGAGTCGGTATGGTTTAGGGTTTACAGTTCCGGATGCGTGGCCCAGGATTTGGGTCACATGGGAAAGTGTGTGCTACTCCTTTCGGCCCTCCTTTTTATGTTCAAGGGCTAGGGGGGAAACGGGAAATTCTACATTTTAAATAGAAGGGACAACACATTAGTAAATTTTCGAAGATGGTTTAAGGTTGCCAGCAGCTCTACCCATCTCAAACGAAGGACTTTTATTCATTTTAAGGAAATTTAAAACAAATTTTAGGTATATGGATTATTTTAAGGAAATTTAAAATAAAGATTTGGTTTATCAATCTAGATGTATTTTAATTTTTTATTTATTCGGTATCGGGATTAAATCTCTTTTTATTTTAAAAAAAGTTTGTATATCAAGAAATTGGATATGGATCTTCTTCACATTATTAACCAACTAAAAAATAGTAATAATTAAAACTAATCAATGTTGACCATAAATAAAATCTTCAATTTCTACCTTAATTTTATATCAATTTTATATAGAGATAAAATAATTCAAAGCATTTTAAAAAAAAATTGTTTTTTAATAAGAGAAAGTTATATAGTCACTGAGTTGACAAATGGTATGTGAAAATAATATTATTGAGATCACATGTTGTGTAATTTATTCTATGTTGGGTTGACATGTAATATTTAAAACAAAAATATATTAATAACAAAAAACTATTTTAATGTGAGCCATAAATAAAACATTTCAAGGTACATATTATGTTGAGAAATGGCAACAAGAAATTCCAGTTTAATTTGTCTTTGAATTAAGTCGAAAATTATAATCGAATTATATTCTCATAGCACCTTGTAAATAATTAATTAAGTTTAATTAACTTAATTAGCTTAGGAATTTCAAATTGGGAGTATTTATGTAGTCGTGTATGTTCTCCCTAAATTTTAGGGGTCTAGGATGAGTTTATTTGAGTTGTAATTAGATAACTCATCTTGATTGAGCTATGGAGAGTTAAACTAGTTCTAACTATTTGTAGAACTAGTAGAAGTCTAGTAGTGAGTTGGTGCACTGATGCAACCTAAGTGCTACTCCAGTTAACTGAAAATTCCCTCATGGGAAATTCATGCATGTCAGTTCAGAAAAAGACCTAGTTGAGACTAGAGTGTAGGGACAGTATACTATACGTGGTAGAATGATCTGAGTTGTAAAAATCATGCATGCAATCAGAAGAACACCTAGATTTGGATTGTGCAATTATGGAAGAAGGAATTCCCAATTAAATATGGGTTATTCCTCTCAGGAATTGCACAAAGAAATAGGGGCTCAATAGGAAGTAGAAATTGGCTAAGTGTTGATCAGTGCGGGTTTGTGACGCAGAGAGTTGATCATACTTGTGCAAGAATTGTTCTTGTGAGAACAAACTTTGCATTATCATTCAGATTTCTGATTAATACAATAGATAGTCGGGGTTTTGAACAATGGCTTTCCCCATATAAACAATTGTGTTATGTGTCTTTGATTATCTTCCTCTTGTCGATTATTGTTTTCATCAATCTATTGGTTTATGTTGCTTAAAGAGTAGAGTAGATTCTTGTCTTGTGTTTTAGTACATTACATGAGTTGTGAATCTACACGAAGATCTACATGGTATCAGAGTTGACGATAGTATACTAGAGGAGATTTCGATGTTTTGAGTTTGGGATTATAGGTGAAATTCGAATTTGCAAGACATAATTCAGGATCGGAAAATGGCTTTCTACAGTTTGAGGCTCGAGTATGCCTTGGAAGGAAACTCGAATTATATAGCCTAGAAAGACATGATGGGGGCAGTGTTAGAGGATAATGGCCTCAAGGAATTCATTGATCAAGACATTCCTAAGCCAACAACATCAAATGCATAGAATCTGGCCGAATGGAAGAAGTGTGTGGCGAAGGCGAGGCAGATAATCCTTGAGGGAGTTTGAGACCACATTGTCTTGAGTCTCCATGGGAAGGAAACTTCATATGCTATGTGGAAAGCATTGACAAACCCATTCCAAAACAGTAATGACCATAGGAAGTTGGCACTGAAAGACAAACTTTGAAAAATCAAGATGGAGAAAGGAGAGACCATTCCAAAATACTTGACCAAGTTCACTCATTGTCGTGAAGAGTTTGGAGGTGTTGGAATAACTGTTGCCGAGGATGATATGGTGAGCCTAGCTTTCCTAGGCATTCCCAAGAGTTGGAATAACTATCAGGACTCTGTCAATGGGAGGGAGGTGTTGCCAAATTGGGAACGATTATGGCTAGATTTGATATAGGAGGAGATTAGAAGGAACACTAGAGATGGTTCCTCATCAAAGAATGATGATGAAGAAAATTATGCCTTAGCGGGTAAGGTTGGGAAGGGGAAAGGGAAGGCATCCCATTCCAAATCAGATTCTTGTCATGGAGGCAAGAAGAAAGACATGTTGAAAGTTAAGTGCTTTCATTGTCATGAGCTGGGACATTTTGCTACAAACTGTTCACTCGAGAATTCCAAGAAGAAGTCCTTAGGAGGAGCGGCGGGTGAGGCTTGGCCTCTCAATTCGAATTGGACTTTACTCTCATTGCATGCATGGTGTCATCAATGATGGGTAGTGTATGGTACCTTGACAGTGGAGCTTCATTCCACATGATTGGTGATAAGGAGTTGTTTAGTGAACTGGAAGAGAAAGATCTCCATATGCATATCGAGATGGGTGATGATGGGAGGTATAGTGCTACTAGATTGGGCATGGTTACAGTTTAGAGGGAGAAGGGTTCTTCTCTCAACTTGAGGGATGTTCTGTATGTGCCTGGGTTGAAGAAGAACTAAGTATCGATCGCCATGCTTGAGGATAGAGACTATGATGTGATTTTCTCGAAAGGAAAGGCGTTCCTTCGACACATAGCCACGGGTCAAAGTAAAGAAGATTGAGATTCGAGTTAAGAATCTCTATAAGTTGGAGGTAGAGGATTGTGTTGCTTTGAGCACGAAAGTAAAGAAAGTACAGAACTGAGACATTGGTGAGTTGTGGCACAGGTGATTGGGCCACTTGCATCATGGGGCTTTGAAAATCATGTAGCAAATCTCTACTGGTCTTCCTAAAGGTACGCTAGAGCAAGTCGATACATGCAAGGGGTTTACTTTAGGAAAATACACCAAGACTTCCTTTCACGACAGAGGCAGTTGAGCAAAGGTGATTCTAGAACGAACCCATTCAGATGTGTGTGGACCATTCTCAATAACATCTACGACCAAACACAGGTACTATGTTATATTTGTTGACGACTTCTCTCTTAAATGTTGTATATTTTTCATGCAGAAGAAGGATCAAACTTTCACAAGGTTCTGTGAATTTAAAGCATTGGTCGAGAAAGAGTCTGGAAAGAACGTTAAAGCTCTAAGGAGTGATAACAGTGGTGAGTCTGTCTTAAATTAGTTTAAGAACTTTTGTGCAGCAAAAGGGATTAAACAGGAGTTGATGGCACCCCATAACCCACAGTAGAATGGGGTGGCCGAGAGGAAGAACAGAAGCATTGTAGGGGCAGCACATGTGATGTTGCATGATTAGGGCCTACCACTACACTTGTGGGTTGAGGCATGCAACACAACAGTTTATTTTCACAATTGTAGCTCACATCAGATTCTTGGGATGAAGACACCAAAAGAGGCTTATTCCTGCAAGAGACCAGATGTTGGTCATTTCAAGATTTTTGGGTCATCAATATATTTCCATGTGACCAAAGATGCATGGAAGAAGTTTGAGCTGACAACAGAGTTGGGGATATTTGTGGGGTACACCAATACACCTCACAACTATCGGGTGTACTTGCCGACCAACATGATGACAATGGTTCGCAAGGATGTCAGATTCGATGAGGAGAAGACCATGCGAGTTTCCCTTGAGAGGGAACTTGAGATACATGTGGTTGAGGAGCTTTTAGCTCATAAGGTTGAGGAGCCTTTAGCTCCTAAGGTTGAGGAGCCTTGGATTGATGTGGAGCAGCCACATGCAGAGGATCTTGGAGTGGAGACATCCACTCAGGCAGAGTCTTCCGGAGATGGGAGAAAGCACACCAGAGAGGCTGATAGGTTATTGCATGATGCATGGGAGAATGTGGGAGCACCCATAACTCATCAGAGGCAGAGGAGGTCACCTGAGAGGTACATTGGATACATGGCTCTTATGAGTGGATGTGTTGAGACAGAGCCATCTTCCTTTGAGGAGGCAGTGCAACAACCGATTTGGGTTGATGCCATGGTGGAGGAGTATGACTCCATAGTTCGTAATAGTGTTTGGGATGTGGTCCTAAGACCAGAGGACAAGTCATTGGTGAGCTCCTGATGGCTTTACAAGGTAAAGCAAGCTGCAAATGGTAGTATGGAGAAGCATAAGGCCAGGTTTGTGGCTAGTGGATTTTCACATGTAGAGGGGATTGACTATGATGAGACCTTTGCTCATGTTGCAAGGTACTCATCGATCAGATCTATATTGGCACTATCAGCGCAGATCGGTTGGAAGATACATTAGATGGATGTAAAGACAACCTTCATTAATGGCATGATTGAGGAAGAGGTGTACATAGAGCAATCTGAAGGTTTTGAGACCTTCGACCGTGATTCGCATGTGTGTTGGCTCAAGAGAGCTTTGTATGGGCTGAAGTAAGCACCCTGTGCTTGGTACACTGGGATCGATAGCTACTTCACCGGGTTGGGATTCACCAAGAGTGAATTAGGTGAAAACCTGTACCACATAGTGGTGGAAGGTAAATTGTTGATCATTATATTATATGTCAACGATTTGATTTTGACAGGTGATGATTAGTTGATCAAGTCTTCCAAGAGAGTTTGAGATGAAGGACATGGGGCTTATGCATTACTTTCTGGGCATGGAAGTATGGAAGAGTGATGAGGAACTATTTGTGTCTTAGGGCAAGTATGCCAACAAGATACTCAGGAGGTTCTGCATGGAGAGCAACAAACCCATTAAGGCTTCTCTAGCAATTAACTGGAGGAATGAGGATGCTACTTCAGGGGAAGTAGTGGACGCTATTGTTTACAGATAGCTTGTGGGTTCACTCATGTATTTGGTGAACACATGACCAGATATGTGTTATGCAGTTAACTAGCTTAGTCAAGCGATGATTAGGCCTACCAAGTTGTATTGGAAGGTGAAAAAGCATGTGTTGAGATACCTCAAGGGCACTAATCAGTATTGATTATGGTACAAATGAATAGAGGGAGTGAAGCTTCAAGGTTTCACGGATGCAGATTGGGCAGGGAGTCCATTGGAAAGGAAGAGCACATCAGGATGGATCTTCAGTATTGGGTGAGCAACAGTTTCTTGGTATAAAAAGAAACAGAGATCAATTGCACTCAGTTTGGTAGAGGCAAAGTACATGGCTGCAAGTCAGGCAACATGTGAGGCCATCTGGATGAGGAATATTTAGGTTAGTTTGTTTGGTCAACAGATGGATCCAACTGTGATTTACTGCGATAATCAGAGTTGTATCAAACTCTCTAAAAATCTAGTTTTTCATGATCAGTTCAAGCATATTGATATTCGATATCATTATCTTCGAGATTGTGTATTGAGGCAGATTATGTTGTTGGAATATATACCCACGGAGGAGCAAGATGTGACAAAGGCATTATCAAGATGTAAATTCGAGTTTCATAGAGACAGGATCAGGGTAGCTGATAATCTCTTTCTTATTGAGAGGGAGTGTTGAGAAATGACAATAAGAAATTCCAGTTTAATTTGTCCTTGAATTAAACTAAGAATTAAAATCAAATTCTATTCTCATAACAACTTGTAAATAGATAATTAAGTTTAATTAACTTAATTAGCTTAGGAATTTCGAGTTGGAAATCTTTTTGTTGTCATGTATATGTTCTCCCTAAATTTTATGGGTCCAGGATGAGTTTATTTGAGTTGTAATTAGATAACTCATTTTGGCTGAGTTATGATAAGTTAAACTAGTTCTAATTGTTTGTGGAACTAGTAGAGGCTTAGTAGTGAGTTGGTGCACTCGTGCATCCTCGGTGCTACTCCAGCTAATTGAAGATTCCCTCTTGAGAAACTCATGCATGTCAGTTCGGAGAAAGACCCAGTTGAGAATAGAGTAGAGGGATAGTGTACTATCAGTGGTAGAATTTCGAGTTTTACAGATCATGCATGCAATCAGAAGAGGACCTAGATTTGGATTGCGCAGTTATGGAAGAAGGAATTCTCAATTAAATATGGGTTATTCCTCTCAGGAATTGCGCAAAGAAATAGGGGCTCAATAGGTAGCAGAAATTGGATGAGTGTTAGTGAGACAGACAGTTGATCATACTTGTGCAGGAATTGTTCTTGTGAGAAAAAACTTTGTATTATCACTCAGATTTCTTATTAATGCAATAGATAGTCGAGGTTTTGAACAATGGCTTTCCCCAGAGAAATAATTACGTTATGTGTCTTTGATTATATTCCTCTTGTCGATTATTGTTTTGATCGTTCTATTGGTTTCTGTTGTTTAAAGAGTAGAGTATATTCTTGTCTCGTGTTTTAGTACATTACATGAGCTGTGATCTATAGGAAGATCTACATATTACATAACATAATTTTATATCAACTTTATATTGAGAAAAATAAAATAATTTAAACTATTTTTTTCTATGTTTTTACTTTCATTGTGAGAGAGGTGTAATTTATTATTCTTAATATGGAGTTGATATTGAAGTGTTTAATCCCACTCATAGTCATCAACAAAGAGTGTACATAGAGGCCAATATTTCTTGGATAGCTAAAATTCTTATTGCTCAATTAAGGACTAATTCTCATCAATTTCGTTGTGAAATAGGGCTTTGGAAAATGCCAAGAAAAGTGTGGGAGGAAAGAATATGCATTTTTTGTTCTTTTGGAAAAGTGGAAAGAGAAAAAATTTCATTCTAGAATGTGAGGCCTTCAAAGACAACATGGAAAGTTATGCAGATATTATGGCAGCTAGCTCTTGGGATAATCTATTTGGCGAGTGGTTTGTCGATAAGATGGGAGTGTTTATTGTGAGGCTTCATAGGAAAAGGGTTGAATACATCAACCAAATGAAGAAGCAATTTGTTCATAGGCTATCTTTAACCTCATGGATGTTAAACTAACTTTGTTTCTTTCTTTACGTAACATTTAAAAAATATTAATAACAAAAAAAATGTTTAATGTGAGTTATAAATCAAATATTTCAATATGTATGCTAAGTAAAAGATTTTAACATCAAATAAGAGAGAAAAAGTGAGAGAGTTTTTATTCCATTAATAAGTGCTTTCTATTTCATGATATGAAAGAGATTTATAATTCCTTTAATGTTTAATATAGAGTTGACATGTAACATTTTAAGAGATAACATAAATTATTCTCTCCATATGAGAGACATGTATTAACATTTTAATGTGAAAAATCTAAATCATAAATAAAATTTCAATGTCAACTAGCATATATTATATAAAATAAGTGAAAATAAAAGTTTTCCTAACTTGTGTTTCTCAAAACTAGCATAGATTCATCATCTTAAATCCAAATTTTCTAGAGCCTAGAGGAATAAAATCTCTCAAGGTGTAAACATTTCTTCAAGTTTTTCACTCAAAAATATATTTTCATTTAGAAAGACTTGATCCCTCTTGGCCCTTGGTAGACCCGAATTTAAGATAATCTAGGTTGGTCATAATTATAATTATAAATTTACTTAATAATTTTGTGTTTTTTATTTTTTATTTTGAGTTAATCAAAATGTTAAACAAGACATTACAACATCTCTACCAAAATAGGTCACAAAATTTAATTTAATTTTAACTGAGTAAAAATGTTAAACATTTCATATATATATGATGATTAATGAGATTGATTGACGGACAATAGATTTCAAGTGAACTGGCTTTCTTGGAGGATGGCGAATTCAGGAAAGAGGAGCGGAAAGGGCGAGCGACTTGGAATAGGCTCCAGGAAGCAGCTTGTGCGCAGAACAACGAAGGTCGGATTGTAGATCCCAGTGAGGAGAAATGTTAGGCACTTCAAGAAGGGACGCAATGATAAGGGGGTTAGAGGCGGTGCAGCCGACTGCGTTGTTGTTGCCCTAGGAAAACTGGCTATCGTAAGGTCGACTCTGCATGGAACATGCTGCCATTGGATTGCATGCATAGCCCATTGCATGAATGTCTCATCAGAGGGCACACAGGCTCGTATTGGAGCTTGGAAAGAGGAGATCTACCTTGCAACCGACCACATCATAGATCTCTGTCAAACTGCATGGATTTTCCATGAGCATACCAACGAGCACTAGAAGGCAGCGCGTGAGGAGGCAGCCATGGAATATAGCCTAGATTTGGGTCTTCAAATAACTAAGGCAGCCGACATGCAGAAGTGATACCTGAGCATGGGGGAGACCAGCTCAAGCAGACTTCCAGACATCTCTTTTGTGGTAAGGGCCAACTTATGTTTTCCATATAATCCTTGTATATGCATTCTTGCCAAGAGTGCCCTTGTAGGGCCAAACCACAGATCTATAGATAGTTAGCTACCCAGATCTGCTATTGATCCACCGGATCAGGCCCTTAGATGAATAACAAGCCTACACAAAGCCCAGATCTGGGGGCAAATCAGGACACCCCATCGCCCAGACACCTGGGCCAAATGCGTAGAGGAACACCGTCTGAAAGGTGATGACCTAGGGTCTGAAAAAAAAAAAAAAGAAAATCTAGGGAATAGACTGGAGGCAACCTCGGATGGACTCAAATCTCGGGGAGACGGATTTCATACAACTTCTCTTAAAAGCACCGAAAGGAAGAAGCTACTGTGTGAGGCTATGGAGGGGCAACAATATCCAGGAACTACGAAACAAGATTCAAAACCTTCTCGACATCCCAGAAACAGGGCAAAATTTGATCTACAAGGGGAGCAGTTTACAGGACCACTACACTCTCCAGGAATATAGTATAACCACAGACTCAACCATCATCATTAACCTTCGTCTGCGAGGATGATGCTCTGGAAACAACTCAAAGACCACAAGATCCAAGAACACGTGCTCCTTCAGGGATGCAGTGAAGGGCAAAGGGAAAGCGCAAGTCACTCCAGAAACAAGTTATGTTCTTCTTGGGCCCTACATAGTCGAACAAAAGCCAGAGAATCTTGCCCTCACCATTGAAATGCCAGAGGTAAATGATTTATACCCAGATCTATTTTCACACTGTTATATGTAGATTCAATGGTTACTGGCCCAAATCAGGGGATCTACACCACTGGATCCATACCACCTGGACACCAAACTGTGAAATCTACTTATGCCCTAAGGGGTTTTTCATAGTAAGATTCAACACAAAACTGGAAAAGGAACACATCCTTAATAAGGGGCCATGGTTCTGGGGCAACGCAGGGCTCTTCATCACTCCATGGTTTCTAGATTTCGACGCCAACACAATGGTGGTATCAAAGATACTAGTCTGGGTCAGGTTGCATAACCTCCCATTACACTTCTGGCATCACAAGGTTCTAATAGCCATAGGGAACACCCTGGGGAAATTTATAAAGATTGACGACGACAGACTAACAAAGGGGATCTTTACCTTCGCCAGAATATGTGTTGAAGTAGATCTCAGCCAGGGACTACCAGAAATCATAATACTGAATTTCAACAACACACAGTGGCTATAATCACTGGATTACGAAAACATAGCATTCCGATGTCGGGGCTGTTTACAAACAGGCCACCTTCTCAGTGCTTGTCCATAAACAAGGAACATCCCCAATCAGAAAAAGCAGCAACAGAGGAAGCCTAAAGGATGGCAAAACACAGTGCCATTGGATGAAGAAGAAGACGTACCAGACACCACAGGTTTCAAAACAGAAAAGGATGAACCAGGAATCCAGCCCAACACACAAAGGAAAGAGGAGATCAAGACCTCCAAATA
Organism: Pinus taeda; assembly: GCA_000404065.3. NCBI lineage: Eukaryota > Viridiplantae > Streptophyta > Pinopsida > Pinales > Pinaceae > Pinus > Pinus taeda. The sequence continues at coordinate 60,535 of APFE030153194.1, forward strand.
ACAGGAATTGAAATATCTGGCAACAAAAGAGCTCATGGATCTAAAGGATCGGATTTGGACAAGGAATCTCCCATTACAATAACAGAAAATCAGATCTCCATAGTAACCACCTCCCCCAACTCTGGGGGATGGCGAAAGGTGGAGAAAAAGAAAGGGAGAAAAATATAGTTTACACTTCATTTTTTTATTCTTTTGGTTTCTGCGAAAACCGGATCAATATCAGTGCATATGCTTATGCATCTACAAAATGTAATTTTATTTTATGAATAAAATTACGACTTTTTCTACGGGAAAAAAAAATATATGATGATTAATTACTCTATTTATTTTAGAAAAAAATTAATATAAAAATTATCGGGACGCATTATATAAATATATTTTTTCAACAAAAATATATATAATTCAAAATTGCTTATATATATATATATATATAATTTTAAAATTATAATTAAATAAAACAATAAATTAATATATCAAAATTTCTTATTTATGAAACTTTATATATATTAATATTACTATAATTTGTAATAATTATAAGAAGTAATATTTTTTATTATTATAATATTAAAATTGATGGCTAAATGTAACATATAGATTGATCACCTGGATCTGGGTACCTCCATGCCAACTCTGCCCCATTAAGTTAGGTCAGACACCATTCAATGTTAATGTGACGAACATCACCAACTAGCAGCCTAGTGTCGTAGTATTTCTCCATGTGTTATGTTCTCATGTTAATTTAGCGAATCCCTTCCATCTCCTCCACATCCATTTAGTGATCCTTCTCATGTCCGCCTTACTGGCTCCATTAATGCTTATGTCCATGCCTCTATATCAAATATTCAATAATTCTCTTCACTCCTCTCTGCAATGATTTGAAGAGAACAAATGTCGACGTCTCACAACTCCCCCCACCATTGTAGCCCAAGCTCATATCGTAAGCTTCTTAGTCCTTCAGAGTGATGCCATGGTTAGAGAATGAGGTTACACTCACCACAGAGGCAGAGAGTGTGGTCGGCCACCCAATTCTCCTTTTCTTAGCATCCACATTATTGGGTTTGTGTTATATTATTTCTACAACTAGCCCTGAGCGCGAAGCCGGGGGGTTAGAGGGGGGGGGTGATAAGTGCCCTTCATTGCGTCAGGCATAGTGGTGGGGTCACAAGGGAGGCAATAGCCCCCCTTGTCGGGGGGTTTAAGGGGGGCAGTAGCCCCGCTCTACGGCATCTAGGTCAGCTCCTTGAGAAATTTTTTTTGGACCCTATGTTAGGTGGGCAGACCTACCCATGGTTTTTTGCATGGGTTTTGCACATGGTTTTGGGCATGATGGTTTTCTGCCCATGGTATCTTGTAGATCCAGTCAAGGGAACTACAATTATGTTCTAATATAGGGATTAATGGATTGGGGTTTATGAATGCTTTGACATGTATATATATGTATTGTCACATTGAAAGGAATATAAGGAAAAATCAATCTCGTAGTCCCAGTTTTGGGATCCAGGGGAAAATATTTGTTTATCTATTTTATGTTTTATGCTCTCACCATTGTATATTTTTTGTGATTTAAGAATTCGTTTGCAGGTGATCTCTGTACAAGCTTAAAACCTACATTTGGTATCATAGTTGTTTTGGCTTCAAGGGAACACCTTTGTTGCCGAGGCATTTTGCTTGAGCCTGTGGTAGACCCTGTTTAGTGTGAGATCTACAGGATGGATTCTTGTGGTGAAAGAAGATGGCGAGCAGTGGAAATATAGAGATCAAAAAATTTATGGTCATAGTTTTGAGTTGTGTAAACTCAAGATGGAGGATCTGCTGGTGGATAAAGATCAATGGATCGCAGTAGATCCAGGTACTAAACCAACCACAATGTTAGAGGAAGACTAGGGGAAGTTGGATTGGAAAGCAAAGAGCATAATACAATTATGTATCTGAGATTCAATATTGTTGAATGTATAAGGGGAAACTAAGACAAAGGCTTTGTGGGACAAGTTAGGGACCTTGTACCAATCTAAGTCTCTCATGAATAAACTATTCCTATGGAAAAAGTTGTATAACCTGAGGATGAAGGGTGGAGACACGGGGATATAACATCTGAACACCTTTAAGACTGTGGTAAGCCAATTGTTATCTGTTGATATTAAAATTTCAGATGAAGATAAGTGCATCAATTTTTTGTGTTCTCTACTAGATTCATAGGATAGTCTGGTTGTTGCAATAGGTAGAAATACAACTACCTTGAAATTTGATGGAATAGTCTCGTCCTTGTTATCGGAGGAGATGAGACGGAAAAATATGGAGGGACATAATGGAGATGCCTTGTCTATAAGAGGAGGTCCTAGAATAGAAACAAAAATAATTCCTCGAGTGGGAGATCTAAATCTAGAGGGAGATCTAAATATCCAGGAAAACCTGTAAAGGTGTGCTAGAAATGCAGAAAGGAAGGACACTTCAAAAATAACTGTTGATCTAAAGCTCCTGAGAAATGAAATGGATATGATGATGCTCCTTCTACAGAGGCGAAAACCAACTCAGATGAAGATGGGGATGTGTACTTGGCTTCTTCTTCAAGTACACATGTAGATCATGAGGCATGGTTGATTTACTTAGGTGCATCCTTCCACTTCACTCCCCATAGGGAGTGGTTATGCGAATGTGATAAATACGATGGTGGTGATGCCTTCTTAGGAGATGACATGAAGGCTAGAATCATCGGTGGCGGAAAATTCAAGTTGAAGTTGCAAGGTGGAAGGATTAGAACGTTTCCGGGTGTTCTGCATATTCCTACATTGGCTAGAAATCTGATATTTGTAAGCAAGATGGATGATGCAGGTGTAAAAACATTGTTCGAGAAGACACCTGCAAGATGGTTCAAGGAGCACTGGTATTGATGCAGGGAGTTCGGATTAGAACTTTATACAAGATTTTGGATAGCACTGTTATTGATGGGTGCAACAATTTTGTGGTTCTTGAAAGTGGAGCAGAAAATTTTGTGGTCTCGTGAGAAAATACCATGCTATGACATCACTAGGACATATTGCAGAGAAGGGCCTTCAAATACTTCATGGTAATTGTATGGTAGAAGGTATGTCTAATTTCTCTTTGGATTTCGATTTTTGTGAACATTGTGAAAATTGGGTGAGTTTCCCCTCTGGTGCTAAGAGGGTGAAAGGGATATTAGAGCTTGTGCACAATGATGTGTTTGGACCTGTGTTACTTCCATCACTAGGTAAGTCGGTGTACTATGTATCATTTATAGATGATTTCTCAAGGAATACATGGATATATTTCCTCAAGAAGAAATCTGAAGTCTTTGACAGGTTTAAAGAATCTAAGGCTTTAATGGAAAACTAGATAGAGAATAAGATAAAGGTGTTGAGGACAGATAATGGTGGAGAGTTCTACAAGAAGGAATTTCAAAAGTTCTGTAAGAAGTGTGAAATAGCACTACATAAGACTACTCCATACACACCTCAGAAAAATGGAGTTGCATAAAGAATGAACAAGACATTAATGGAAAATGCAAGAAGCATGCTCAACGGTGTCAGGTTAGGACACGAATTCTGGGCAGAGGCAGTGGAAACTACATGTTACCTAGTTAATAGATCACCTTCATCAGCATTGGAGGATAAGTTTCCATAAGAGGTATGGAATGGTAATGAACCTTCTCTTTCACATTTGAGGGTATTTGGTTGTGATGCATATGTGCACGTTCCAAAGGAGAAAACAACCAAGTTGGATGGTAAATATAAAAGGTGCATATTTATTGGTTATAAGGATGGTTTAAAAGGTTATAATCTTTGGAACCTAGAATTAACAAAGGTGTTGTATAGTCGAGATGTGGTGTTGTGTACAGTCGAGATGTGGTGTTTAGAGAGGTGAAAGATGTTATTAAACATGAAGTACTACTAAAGGAACCTAAGAAGATAACGTTTGAGCTAAAGGAGGAAGAATCAGACTCTACAACAGAGGAGGAATCAGAAGATGAAGAACCACAAACTCTAGCTATGAGAAGGTCAGCTCGAGAAAGAAGGTAGTTAAAAGGCATAGTCCATCTGCTTTCTATTCAATTTTTTTTTTTATCTATTACCAATCCCAGAATTATGAGGGAGGCAGTAGATTTAGAGGATGATTGTTACACAGTAATTTGTCACCATTTGTCACCGTCCCTGTTACCCCTCTCCCGCATCTTGGAGGACACATTCCAGGACTTGTGAGAAGTGACAAGACTTGAAACCACTTGCATTATTCACCTCTAAACATGAGCTTCATATGCCCTTAAGACATCTCCTGCTCATTACCCTTAAAAACAACCCTTTTTGCATTAGCGCTGGTGCCCTGTGTTATGCCCGCGCCAATGGGGAAAATCCTATTGAAAGGGCGCGCCATTAGCGCTCTGTCCCAGAGTCGCAATTGCGCCAACCATTTTGGGCAAAGTTTTGAACTAATCAAACCTCCGAAGGTTCTGTCCAACTCATTCGCCAAACTGATTCCAAGATGAGTGAGGATGGTTTGGCTTCGAATCTCTTTGGATGGAAAGTAGTTTGCCACCATTCCATGGAAGTTTCCAAGTGATGAAGCCAAATCCATTATTGTGGGGGATTGACCTTATCTCTTCCTTTTCCTCTATAAAAGCTTGTCTCCATGGCTTGAGCAAGCTAGTTCTAACTCTTGTGGCAATACTTGTGTTGAAAGGAAGATATCAAAAGATTGGAGTTGCAAGAAGCCTTCTTTGTATCCATAAGGCTTTACCTAAGTAAGGAGACCTTGTCACTAAAGAGAGAGAGAGCTTGTTCCTCACCCCTTCAAGCTTTTGCAAGACTTGTGTAGCTGAGCACCCAGCCAAAGGAGGACTTGACGTTAGGATGTTGGTTGTATTCTCCTTTGTTAAATTATTAATAATAGATGACTATCATTATGGTTCCATTCTCGTTGTACTTGTAATGGTTGATGTTGAATTATATCCTTCCTGACTGATGTATAATTGCATATATTAGATTTCACGCTTGTGTTTGTGTTGTTCTCTT
>APFE030153197.1:13056-24276 GCA_000404065.3 Pinus taeda
ATGGGTTAGTGTGGAAGCTAAAGAGACTAAGCAATCCAAGGGACCTTGGGATGTGAATCCCAACGGTCACCACATGTACTATAAATATGTATCATTTGTGAATAAAAATTGAATTGCATGTTTTATCTTTTACATCGTTCTCGCTCCCCATGTGTGTTTAACAATGTGTAGGGGGGAGGGGGCACGAGAGGGATTCATTATGTTAAACTCAATTTAGTTCTTTCCTTGAAAAATTAAATTCAAACGCTTAGAAAGGATGTGTGTTCCTACATAAACAATATTTAAAGAAATATAGTCTTATGGTTCCATAAAGATATGCCTTTAATGATAAATGAAATTCACTGAAATAGATAGAATTAAGAGATTTCCCATGTATGTCAACCATTGTCAGGTGAGAAAAAGTGATTTTCACATAAATCATGGCAGAATCACCAAAATCAAACCATAACTAAAATTAAAAGGAAAAAAACTCTAGACTAAAGTAAAAAGAAATCAACAAACAAAAATAAAAAAGCGAAGAAGGTGAAAGGTGAAAGAAAAATCCATATTTAAAAAATAAACTCCAACAAGAGTATTTATGCAAATTTCTCAACAAGATAAGTAAAAGAAGATAAGCATGTGTACATTCCTTCGTATGTTGATATTTATTTTATTTTACTTTTATCTTGCAGAGTTAATAAGAAATGAAGCTTTCTAAATCTAGAGGGTCAATAGTAGTGATGGTAGATAATGTATTAAATGAGAATTCCCTGCATAATTGATCTGAATCGGATCCACAAAAAGACTATCAAGAACTTTGAATGTATCGGGCTAAACAAATCTTTAATGAAATCCAAAATGGCATCAAAAATACCCTGAACTAGTGGCCATGGCAGCCGGTATGGAACAACGAGGACCTCGGTCGAAGTGCGCTGACCGAGGCCCATGGAGACTGCACAGGAGGTCAAAACAGCCCCTGGGAGCCCCGAATCGGGAAAAGGAGGTGATTTTGATGTGCGATTAGTGCTCGCTAGGAGAATAGGGCCGAAATGGAACGACCTTAAGCACTCGGTCACGTCGGGAACTAGAGAACCGCAGGCGGAGAAAGAAAAAGCGTTAAAATGCAAAGGTCGGACCCACGTCCTGGAAATCGGCGGTTTGATGGAGGTGCCCTTAAATGGTAAGAGGTTTTGGACAGGAGTGGAGCGATCCCACTCAGCGATCGACGCGTGGCAGCGGAGGTAAGAGAAAAACCGCCATGATCGCGCGCTAACGGTTGAGCAAGTCAACCACGCTCGATGTGTGTATTACGTTGGATCTGGAGGAGCCCAGATCGGACGGCTGAGATTGCGCCCGATAGAAAGAAGCTGAATTGATAGGGAATTAAGCCGCGATTTAAATGGATTTGGAGTCTGTTGACCACCATGGTGGACAAAGAACGTGTCCACAACGTAACCGAAGAAACAAATCGGCGAGCAGGTTGGCATTGTTCCGATGGGGACACGTGGCATTTCCCGAGCATTCATGCTGACACCAAACAAGGAATTATGAGCACAGCTACAGAAGGAGAATTGATAGGCGGGAGAGGAACCTAACATGCATAGGGAGAATGGTTAAAGCCATGAATGGAGATAGTCAAATTGTTTTGGAGGATTGGAGAGGAGTCCAAGTGACCGAGAGAGAGTGAATAGTGAACTCTAAGAGGAGGACTAAACATAGAGAACAGTAAAGCCAAGTAGAGGAGACAAAGGGCCGAGTTGACCATAGGCAGCATCGAGCACCAGAGAGCTTGAAGATTCAAGCCTTCCCATAGAGGAATCTATCCGGACTAAGGATCACATTTGGCTCTTTCCACTGTAGACTGAGGGTCACAGAGCTGGTAGGAAGAAAAAGAGTTTGTGAACTCTGAGTGGCTTGGGGAACCCAAGAACCACCCTGTCAAGCAAAATCTGCTTCAGGAGAACTCATATTGAGTCCCTGTATTGTAATTTCTCTGCTGTAAGATACAATAAAATAAGGCCACCACTGAAGCTGGATCTGAGACGTAGCCTTAGAGAATAGGGTGAACTCCTTATTAAAAATTGTTTGTGTCTTATGTTGCTTAGTGTATTTCTCTGTTGTCTTTCCATTTAAAATGTCTGTGTATTGGCAATCTGATCGATCCGTTATTTCATTAGGACAGAACACACACCAGCACATGAGTCTATAATACCTTGTTGCACAAAAAATTGTCACTTTGACTTTCTGCAATCAATATGAGTCTATCACCACTCGTACCTACCTCCTTTGCAAGTCTTAAACCCCATCTCTGCATATCAAGCTTTGAAAATAAGAGAAAGTCCTTAAAAATCTCTAAAACTCTGGTTTCGCACTTTCTCTTAGCATTACCTGCGGTACCGCACCCATTGGTCATGTCCCCTGCACATCTGACCGCTCTGTATCTGCGTTTATGGGTGCAAACCCCTGTAAAAGTTAAAAAGTCGCAAGTTTATTCTTAAAAACTCACTTTGATTCAATTCTGGAAGCTTCTAGAGGGAATCTTGTGCTGGAAAATTCGCTCCTTGAGGGTGCATGCATCCCATTCCTTAAGGAGCTAACCCATTGATGTGAGGAGCTTATTCCCTTGAAGAAGGACTCCATCCCTTCAATGGTTGACCTGTAACCTCCTTCCCTTGCACTATAAAATGAAGCTTTGGGCTGGTTACTTGGGAGGTTGAAAGCTGAATATTTTTGAGGGTAAATGCTGCTGGAACTTAGTCTTCCTAATTGCGTTTTTGAGAGGAAAGATCACATATCTTTTGATCTCATTGGGAGGAGAGTGAGGCTTGTCAAAGTAGAGGAGATTCCTGCTTGGACCCTAGGAAGAGCTTGTAGAGCATCAAGGCACCAAGGTTGTAAAGTTCTTCTCCTTCAAAGTTAATACAATCAAGTTTATTTTTCTCAATGAGTTGTGTTTAATGGTTTATTTCATAGACTCCTTGATCACTAAGATGAACATGATTTATTATATTAGCTATGCAGGTGTTCTTTGATGTGTGCTCGTTTGTGTTTGTAGGTTATTAAAAGGAAACTCTTTGAAGCTGTTGGAGCAAGGCTGCCACAAACTAGCGTTGGACTTAAGGTAGCGTCTAAAACACCTCTTAGTTTTTATTAATGAATCGTAATATGTTTAGAGAAAAGTAGATTTGCTTGTCCTGTTTGTTACTAGATATCAATTGATATTAGGGAGATCGGTCTTGTCCGCAAGAACGATTTATCCGCTTAACAAATTGGCAACTCCGCTGGGGACGAGATTTGATTGTTTAATTTTCCTTTATCTTTGATTCGAGAAACTTGATTTTTGTGTTTCTGCTTTTTACTTGATGTGTGTGGGATTGGGTACTTTGTCAGTCTTGGATTGATTTTTTCTTTTTTAGAAATTTTTACGAGGACCGCACATTCTCTTTGAGTTATAGTGTGGACCTGTCCACACTGTTACTTTACTGCACAAAGCGGTACCACACCTGGTTCTACTGGGGGCCTATGGACCTTGTCAAAAAATTTTAAAATCTTGAAATCTTTTCGTCCAATTTAGTTTAGTTTCTTTTTTTTACTTTTATCCTCTGCCCAAATCTGCATATATCCTGTAAACAGTCTCGCACAAGTAAGTTCCACTGGTGTTGTGTTTTGGATGAATTTCTAGAAGTTTTTGCACGCTTGGTTTGGTCTTCACTCATTCTTTGTAGTGACTTGAAGCTTAGAAGCCTAAGAGACCTTAGATCACCCTGGAATCTTTTGTCTTCTTGATAAGTCTGGCTAGTTTGTGAGATCTTCCTTTGGTGAGAAATCGATTTTGTTTCTCTTTGCAAAACTTTGAATGAACTTGGTCATGAGTTGTGAATTTCATTTTTTATTAAAAAAACATAGCTGGGTGTTTTTGGTTGATTTGTCTTGCTGAATGAGTTAATCCTTAGTTTGTTGAATAACTAAGTAAAAACATCCTCAAAAACATTTGAATCTTTTATTTCAATTAGTTTTAAGAAGTTAGATCTCAAGACTAGATTTTTCATAGTTTTGAGTGTGTTTTCTAGAAATTCTAGTTTCTCTTTTGGCAAAATTATCTTCTTTACTTTTGAGTGTTGAAACGAAAAGGGATTTATTTCGTGAGCATCATTAGCATCTTCGGTTGAGTGTATTGAAAAAGACAACAAGTTTTTCTTTTCGTTTATATGTTGAGGAAGTTTTGTTTTTCAAGAAATTGCATTCTCAATTCTTCCTTTAGCGAGAGATTCATTGAAAACGAAAAGAATTTATCATCTTAGGTGCATTTTTAGTGTTTTGGAGTCGAGTCTTCACACCACAAAGTTTCATCTCCATACCTTTTGACTTAAGAAACAACCAAAAAAATTAACACTTAATTAAAATCCATCTACCAATTTTTTTATTTCTAGGGCTCTTATTCACCAACATAGCTTAGGCTAGTATCTTGGAGTAGGGAGTAATTGACTCTCCAAGATAGTTAAAACAAACAAGTAGTCGATCTTGTAGTAAGAAAAAATCCAATTGTTTCATTTATGCTCTAGGAAAGCTCCTCTTAATGGAGAAGCACGAGATCATATCTGAACCAGTGAGGTAATCAATCCTTCCTCATTGGGAATGATAACAAATATTCACGTATTAAAAACGGTAAACCTCGGATTAACCATTGTCGAGGAGCGTGGGGTCACTTGTTGGTAAACCTTGGATTATGTCAAGGAGACTTCAAGGGGATTGAGCTTGTTACTCTGCCCTTGCGTGCGTATCGGATCGTAGACTGTTCCCCCAGGTATATTTGTTTCCGTTTGTAACCATAGTGGCCATAATGTATAGGATTCTTTCGTAAGGTGATGGTGGAGGGAAGATCCCACTGTACCTGGAGCAGATGTCGACTAGACTCACTTGGACTCTTTGGGGAGTTATCTTCACTCGAGATGGTTTTGTGGAGAAACTTGTGCTAGTCTGTTTCATTAAGCAGCTTGTTGGGGTAACTGTTCCAACCGCCATTCTATATTGAATTTTGCAAGGTTGGATTTCATCACCAACTAGTGTTTTCGGTACGGAAAAATACTGTTTGTGTGTGGTTTGAACTCTTAGATTGCTAGGTGTGTGATTAAATTGTTTGGTTCTTTAGAGACTTTAAGTGGTTTTCTTGAGATTTTTCTTTGTTTTTGTGTGAAGTATTTAATTAATTAATCGTGGCTGAATTACCGAGACAATATCGTAGACTTCGGGGGCAGCCTCCCGAATATACACCAAGTTAGCTTGAAGGGCTAAGAGCTCTTGTCACACCTAGTGAAAGTAGAGTTGGGTCACGAGAGGCCAAAGAATCATCTTTAATTATTCACTCTGATTACCAAGTTTTAGTAACAGAGTATATTTCTGAACCACTTTCAGTTTCCAAGCTTACTGGTAGTTTTTCACCTACTAGTGAACTTGTCGAGGAACCCGAAATTTCGGAACCTGAAACTGAACCTGCTGCTACTCCATCTTCAGGATTTGCTTCTCCAGTTTCTAGTGGTCCTAGTTCACCCAGGATAGGAAGTGTCATTACCTAGAATCTTATGTCTGGACTCATTTCTATTGAAGAACTTGTTACTCCGGACGAAGTTATAACTCCCCGTGAAAATCAACCGACTATAGAACTTAGGGAGCGTGAATCTATCTTTTACAGTCCTTTTCGAAGTGACATTTGGTACGTACCTTTGACGAACATTTTAAAAAATTCGAGTCTCACTGCTTCGCCACCTCGTATTCCTTCTCATCCAATGCCCAGAGGTTATTACCCCCCTTCGAATATGTCAAACCGGTCATCCATGTTTTCCCAAAATCCGGAAACATTTTTATATGGCGGTCCTTTTGTTCCATCTGGGTATCAGTCAATTTCTGGTACTTTTTTAGGAGCGTCTCCTCAGCCCATTGAACATGGGGTATCAACTAGTCATAACGAAACTCCACTGTTGAGTGTAGAAGAAATTCTTATGATGTCTGGCGCTATTCCAAATCCGCAACCTCAAGGTAGTCCGATTCCTCCTGGGGGCAACCTCAAGGTAATCAGTTTCCTCTTGGGGGGCAACCTCAAGGCAGTCAAATACTGCCTGGGGGGCAACCTCAAGGCAGTCAAATTCTTCCTGGGGGGAAGTACATACCTCAGGGACAGTACATGCCTCAAGGTCAACCCCAGACTCAATATATGCCTCAAGGTCAACCTCAGACTCAATATATGCCTCAAGGTCAACCCCGGTATCAATATATACCTCAAGGTCAACCCCAGTTTCAGTACGTGCGTCAAGGTTATCAACCTCAAGGCCAGTACCAATCTCAAGGTTTCCAACCACCTTCTAGTCAACCATTTGTTCAAGGAATTGGAAATGTACCTTTCAATTATCAATCCTACACTCAACCTGGTTATGGTCCTTAATATGCTCAACCTGTTATGGGTCCTTACCCCGTAATGAATATGGTGTGGAAATCTCAAACTCAACAGATTTTGCAACCCAATGTGCAGTTGTCATCTCAAACTGGATAACCTATGGTTTCTGGTTCAACCTAGCAACCCGTCTAGCCTACTATTCAAACTTCTGCACCTGGTGTAGCTCATCAGTCTAGGCCTAGTTCACCTCGAACTCTGCCTCAATCTACTGTTGCAACTACTACAACTTCTATTCAATCCACCCCACCTACTTCTCGAATATCAACAGCTCCAGTTTCTATTGTTCCTTATGAACGATCCAATCTATTATCTTCCGTATTAGCCGCCAATGCCTAATAAGTTGCCCAACGATATTATGAAGTTTGAGGGTAAACCTGGAGAGGATCTGTCGAACCATGTGATGACTTATTACCTCTGGTGTGCATCAAATTCCATTATAGATGATTCAATTCGCTTAAGGCTTTTTCAACACACTCTAATTGGTCTCGCGGATAAGTGGTACATTAAGTTTCCACGAAGCTCTCTTTACAATTTTAGTCAGTTATCTACTTCATTCTTAACTCATTTTCAGTTTCCTGTCAGATATGACAATGGCACAAAATTATTAACTTCATTAAAACAGTCAATGTCTACATATATTTCAAACCATATTCATGAATGGCGACGTCGATGATGTTTAGTGAAAGTTTATATCCTGGATCAAATTTTGGCAGAATGGCTTGTTAAATCCTTATTACCAAAAATCACTGAGGATGTAGCTAAGGCAGGAGTAGTTTCTGAAGAGCAAGTAATTTCTCAAGCTCAGTATCTTGACTTAGTTTATATGCAGTAAGGTACTTTACACGAAAAAATCCCCGATCTTCCCAAACAAAATCAAATAACAATAACTCCTTCAGGGTGTCATGCCGCTGATGGTATGATTGGTACAGTTAATACCAAAAGTAAGAAGAAATCTACAAAGAATTCTTCTCCTATTATAACTTTACCAGATTCCCCGATAGGAGAAGCTTTTGCTAAAGTTCCTGCTAATATTCATGTTGTAGAATCTTCTACGGCCAAATCCAAATCTGGCAGTAAAAAGAAACGGAAGAAGAAAAATAAATAAAACGTGAAAGAGAAACCAGAAAAAACTAAATCTACTGACGAGAAACGTAAACCTTGCTATCCTCGTCTCATCTATGATGAGGAGCACTTTACAAGAGATTGTCCACATCTAGCTAAGGTTTCGAATATCGTCAAAGGTTCTCAAACGCCTGTTGTCTTGAAGGATCCTTTTCCTAGTCAAGATAGTAAGATGATAGGTTCTTCCTCAAATGCCTCAGAAGAACCAATTATGATGATGTCCCATGTCAAGATTACGACACGATCACAAGATTATGGAAGTAAGAATCTTGTTAGTGGTAAGGAACCATAATCTTCTAGATCAAACCCATCAACCTCAACTCCTCCTGGGTCTGATCCGCTATAGATCGAGAAACCTAATCTAGACTTAGTAATCAAACTGCCTACTAAAGGTATACTTTGAAAGTCAGCTTTCAATCCACATGCGAGAGCTACTTAAAACTATAACATTGTTGAAGATTTAGCTATATCTCCTTTAGCAATGTCGGCTTTGGAGGTGCTACAATCATGTCCAGCATAGCGTAAATTGCTTTTGTTTGCTATAGGAGCGATTGATGTTAAATATTCCAATCTTATGATCTTTAGTACCCTCGCTTACCTCATCAAATGGCTTTCCAAATCCCAGTGTTAGTCAAAAACAGGCCTTGCTTTCGGATTGTGATTGATGAGGGAGCTTCAACGTGTATTATATCGATTTCGTGTTGGAAATCACTTGGTTCTCCGACACTTAACCAATCCCCGACGATTTTGAAGGCTTTTGACGGTCCAAGTTTTCATCTTTATGGCATTCTATAGGATTTACCTATAGGGGTAGAAGGCAAAACTGTTAATCTAAATGTGGAGGTGGTTGATGCCCCTCTATATTACAACCTTCTTTTGGGTCGTAATTGGTCTTACGCGATGACTGTTGTTGTTTCAACGGTCTTTCGGCTTATTAAATTCCCTCATAATGGAAATACCATTACAATATATCAGTTGAATTATTTTTCATCTGACCCAGCCTCTTCTGAGAGTATCCAACATGTCGGTAAAATGGCTATCCCTTATAAGGATGTTGGGGTGGGATTAGTTAAAGATTCTGGTTTACTAGGAACTTTTTCCTTTCCTCCTCCAAACGTATCGCCTTATTTTGCAACCATTCATATGATTTCATCGGACACTATTGTTCTTGATGATCCTTGGATCGTTCCTTCCGATTCCGAGGTAGACTCATTTGGTGATGTCATGCCCTTGAGTCCATTTGAAGTTGTATATCAGGCGGTAAAATCATTTTCCGACTCTAGTTCAACCGAAATTGATCCAATGAATGTGGTCCATGGGGAGTCATTTTCAATCTCAACCTCAGATTCAACAACCTTTTCTGAACCTGTTCACACTGATGAGCAGATTCGTGAGCTTTTATCTATTGATGATTTACCATGGGAAGATCTTCATCATTGATCTTCGTTTTTACCTGAGCTTGATCATTTTGAAAATGATTTCTCATCTATTTTTACCACTAATTATGTCAAAGAACCACAGAATCCATTGCAACATCCTGATTCTGAGTTGAATTTGAGAAATATTTCTCGAATGATTCCTATTGACATTTCAGTGAAACCCAGAATTATTAAAAGCATTCATATAGATGCTTCCTGTACGGACGAGGAAATCCAAACTTATAATCCCTATTTCAAGAATTTTGCGACGTGTTTTCCTGGTCATATGAAGAAATGCCAAGAATCGATCCATCATTTGTTGTTCATGAAATTAAAAATTACGCGGATGCTAAACCTGTCCGGCAATGTTTACGTCAGATACATCCAAGAAAAGTTGCTGCTATTAAAGCTGAAATTGAGAAATTACTTCGAGCAGATTTCATTTATCCAATTCCTTTAGTGGATTGGGTATCGAATATTGTTCCTATTAACAAAAAGTAAGGAACAATAAGAATATGTATTGATTATAGAGATATTAATTGAGCTTGTCCTAAAGACAATTATCGAACCCCCTATATCGATCAAATTATTGATGATTGTGCCGGCAGTGAAATGTTCTCCTCCATGGATGGTTTTTCTAGTTACAATCAAATTAACATACTCCCTACTGATCAATCTAAAACGACTTTCATTTGTCCATGGGGGAAATTTGCTTATTGCAAGTTACCTTTTGGATTGAAGAACATCGGAGAAACTTTTCAAAGGGCTATGTCTTACGCATTTAATGACATCAAGCACATTGTGTAGCCTTATCTCAGTGATTTACCTGCTCATTCATTACATAGATCCGATCATCTCACTCATTTACGAGCCATCTGTATGAGATGTAGGCATTATCGAATTAGGATAAATCCACACAAATGCGTTTTCTGTATAGAAACAGGTTGTTTACTGGGATTTGTTGTTTCAAAATCCGGCATTCGTGTCGATCCCTCGAAGGTTGAAGCTGTTGTCAAATTACCTCTGCCTTCAACTCTTCGCCAACTCCAAAGTTTTCAAGGGAAAGCAAACATTTTACATCGTTTCATTCCTAACTACACCGAGATAACGAAAGGTTTTACCAGGTTGTTGAAATAGAATACTCCATTATTTTGGGATGGGATAACTAACAAATCTTTTGATGCACTTAAACACACATTGACCCATGCACCGTTATTGCATCCTCCCAACTACAACCAGGACTAATTTTTGTACCTTGTCACTTCTCATTCGACCATTGGGATGGTTTTAGTTCAGGAAGATGAATTCAACAATGAACATATGATTTACTATCTTAGTCGCACTCTGAATCCGACTGAGATTAAATATTCACATGTGGAGAAATTGGCCTTGGCAGCTATTCAAGTTGTCCAAAGATTTCGTCACTCCATCTTATTACGCAAAACCACAGTAATTTCTGACTGTAACCCTATGATGTATATTTTGACTAAACAATTGCTAGGGGGAAAGTATTCCAAATGGATAGTTATCTTGCAAGAATTTGACTTGGAATTTGAAAAATCTAAGGCAAAGAAATCTTTGGTTTTTGCGGAACTGATGTGTGATTTCCCACATACTAATAATGAAACTATGGCAGAAGAACCCATTGTGATTGAATCCTTTTTTCTTATCAGTGTTCTTGATCCATGGTATGGAGATATAATTGTCTATCTCCAAACCCAATATTTTCGGCCTGAAATCTCACGATCTCAGTGAAGGAAAATACGTTTCCAATCCCAACAGTACAATATTATTGGAGATACACTCTATCATCGTGGAGTGGATTCTGTTTTCCGACGTTGTCTAACTCATGAAGAAGCTGAAAAGATTTTGAATGACTGTCACTCTGGAGCATTTGGTAGTCATATGTCTCAGTATGCCATAGCCCAAAAGATATTGCGCGCTGGTTATTTCTGGCCATCCTTATTTAAAGATTGTATCAAAGCAGTCCGGAAATGCCACAATTGCCAAATTTTTTATCAAAAGTTGCGTGCTCCACCTGCTCCTCTCCACCCTATAATTGTCATCGGTCCTTTCACAAAGTGGATTATCGAATTTATTACATGTAACTGTCACTCGGCCAGGGGGCATGCGTGTTGGGTTGCGTTATATTCTTTCCATGACTAACCTACGTAGTGAACCGAGGGGTTAGAGGGGGGGCGGAGCCCCCCCTTCACCGCGCCGATTGCGCAGCGGGGGGGTCACAGGGGGGGC
>APFE030153197.1:26721-42574 GCA_000404065.3 Pinus taeda
TAGTAGAGGAGGAATCAGAAGATGAAGAGCCACAAACTCCGGCTGTGAGAAGATTAGCTCGAGAAAGAAGGCAGCCAGAAAGGTATAGTCCATCTGCTTTCTGTTCAAACTTTGCTTTGTCTGTTACTGATGATGATTCCAGAACTGTGAAGGAAGCAGTGGATTCAGAGGATGGAAAACTCTGGAAAGAGGCCATGGTTGATGAAATGGCATCTTTGCACAAAAATGAGGCGTGGGATCTGGTGGAGTTGCCGGCTGGAAGGAAACCCATTGGCAGCAAATGGGTGTTCAAGAAGAAGACAAATGCAGAAGGGAAGGTGGAGAAATACAAAGCTCGGTTGGTAGCAAAAGGTTATTCCCAGGTGCCGAGAATTGATTTTGGTGATATTCTTTCTCCTGTTGCCAAGGTAACTTCTATTAGATTAATTTTATCTGTTGTTGCTGCTTTTGATTTTGAGGTAGAACAGATGGATGTGAAGACAACATTTCTTCACGGGGATTTGGAAGAGGAAATCTACATGAAGCAACCTGAAGGCTTTGCGGTGAAGGTAAGAAAGAAATGCAAGTTAAAGAAGTCTCTGTATGGGTTAAAACAGTCACCAAGGATGTGGTATCAGAAATTTGATACATTTTTATTAGAGGACTGGGCTTCCACCAGAAGGCAAAGCAGATCAAATTGTTGTGAAATTTTAAATTAATTGGTGACCGTGTTATTTATCTGGTCTTGTATGTGGATGATATGTTGCTGGTTGGAAATGACAAAGAAATTATCCAGGATTTGAAGACCCAATTGTCCTCCAAATTTGACATGAAAGATTCTCGGTGCTGCAAACTATATTTTGGGCATGGAAATTAAAAGAGATCGGGCAAAGAGGAAGCTCTGGTTAAACCAGAGGAAGTATGTCGAGACAATATTGCAGAGGTTTAATATGCAGGATAGTAAACCGGTGAGGGTTCCTATTCCTGTAGGTGTGAGGTTATCTGTTGAACAGTGTCCCAAGACACAAGAAGAGGAAGAGGACATGTCCCGTGTTCCATATGCAAGTGCAGTCGGTAGCTTGCCATGGTCTGTACTAGACCAGACATTGCACATGCAGTGGGAGTATTGAGCAGGTTTATGTCAAAACCAGGGAAGGAGCACTGGACAACAGTGAAGCGGGTTTTTAGGTATTTGCGTGGCACTAGTGATTATGGTTTGTGCTACCAAGGAAGACTAGGATTGGACAGAGTGTTGGATATTCATGGCTTTGTTGATGCATATTGGGCTGGAGATCTGGATCAAAGAAGATCTACAAGTGGGTATGTGTTTAACCTATTTGGAGGTGCAGTCAGTTGGATGAGTAAGAAACAATCTGTAGTGGCACTATCAACTACAGAGGCAGAATACATGGCAGCCACTCATGCAAGCAAGGAAGAAGTTTGGTTGCATAGATTGTGTTCAAGTATGGGGTTAGTACAGGGAGCTATAAGGATAGACTGTGACAGCCAAAGTGCAATTTTCTTGGCAAAGAACCCTGCTTATCATTCAAAGACAAAGCACATTGATGTTCAGTATCACTTTGTGAGGGATATGATAGAAGACAAAAAGTTGTTGCTGGTAAAGGTGGACACTTTGAAGAATACTTCAAATGCATTGACAAAATCTATGAGTTCTGAGAAGTTCTCTTGGTGTAGAGAAACAATGGGCGTTTAAGGGCTGGAAAAATGACTAAGCTCTCTTGTGGCCCCTTGTGGAAAGAAAACAACAAGTGGGAGATTGTTGGGTTGTGTTATATTGTTTCCACAACTAACCTACGTAGTGAACCAAGGGGTTAGAGGGGGGGCGGAGCCCCCCTCTATGGGGTTCGGGGCAGCGCCCCGAGAAAATTTTTTTTGGACCCTATATTAGGTTGGGCGAACCTACCTATGGTTTTACGGTCCATGGTTTTGGACGCGACTGGTTTCGGTCCATGGTATTGGATGCTTCGGCATGTATAAATATGTATTGTAACATTGAAAGGAATATAATGAAAAATCAAGCTGGTAGTCTCGGTTTTGAGATCCAGTGGGAAATCTCTGTGTATATGTGTTTTATGGGTTATGCTCTCGCATTTTTTAATTTCTTGTGATTTAGAATTCGTATGCAGGTAATTTCCGTACGGGGTTAAAACCTACAGTATATCATCCTTGCGGTAGATTATTTTACCAAGTGGGCCGAGGCGATGCCTACATTTTCGGCAGACGGAAAAACTGCTGCAATTATCGTTTTCAATCATATAATTGCTAGATTCGGTGTCCCTCAAGCGATTATTATTGACCATGTAAGTCATTTTCAAAACATCATGATGACTAAACTAATAGATCAACTTGGCCTACATCACGATAGTTCTACTCCATATTACCCACAGGCTAATGGCCTGGTTGAAGCAATCAATAGAGTTCTAGTCACTATGATCCAACAAATCATTAGTATTCATCGGTCGAATTGGCATAACATGTTATTTTCAATGCTTTGGGCATACCAAACCTCAGTCAAAACATTAATTGGTTTCACTCCTTTTCAACTAGTTTATGGGTTGGAAGTAGTGTTACCCATTGAATGCGAAATTCTATCATTGCAAATAGCCATAGAATTACTCCCATCCACTTCTGAAGAGGAAAAATGTTTTTTTTACTTAGCTCAGCTAGATGATAATTGACGTGATGCTTCATTAGCAATCGAGACTCATGCAAAATGGATAAAAGCTCAGTACGACCGAAATGTTACACCTCGTAATTTTTTGGAAGGAGGCCTAGTTTTATTATATGATCAAGCAAACGATAAGCTAGGGGCTGGAAAATTCGTACCCATGTGGCATGGTCCTTTTGTTGTTAAGAGAAAGCTGGCAAAAGGGGCCTATGAATTAGTAGATTTTGACGGTGCCTCTTTAGGTAGACCTAGAAATGGGCTTTATCTAAAAAGATTTTATGCTTAAAGTGTGGTGTGGAGATTTTTGTTAGAATAGTGTCTTTCTAGTTGGTGTGTTGTAGATTAGAAGGTGTGCCTAGTTTAGAGAGTGTTTTTATCATTATTCCTACTTATCTTGATTTTACTATTGATATTGCAGATGTCGACGTCTTCTCAAACATACATTGGTTTTGCTAATGGTGCTTGTCGTAGTACACAGAATATTTTTTTCGTAGCTTGGGTTATCTATTCACCCTCTTACGAGTTAGTATCTATGCATGGGGTAAGCCTCAGTCAAACAACAAATAACATTGCAGAGTATAGTGCAGTGATTGAGTTATTATCTGAATCCATCTCATTTGGGATTCGGAGTTGATTGTTAGGTTAGATTCTGACTCATTTATTATGTTATAGGGTTTATGCATTAGAATCCTGTTATTAGATTATTTTTGAGATTTGTCTCTTGGGATGTGAATTTGACTACATTGAATATCATCATTCCAGATTTTAACCACATTAGCAGATGCAGTTGCTTCTCGAATGTTAAGTAGACATTTGCAATAATCAAGACAGTAAATTTAAAAACATTCCATAAACATGTTATACAAGATAGCCAGTAATAGTGATATATCTTAGCATAGAAGTGTGT
This sequence comes from Pinus taeda, assembly GCA_000404065.3. Lineage (NCBI taxonomy): Eukaryota > Viridiplantae > Streptophyta > Pinopsida > Pinales > Pinaceae > Pinus > Pinus taeda. The sequence continues at coordinate 30,297 of APFE030153197.1, forward strand.
CAAATATACATCGTCTTCGATCATAGGTTGAAAAACACCTTATGATCGACAAAAATGATAGTACAAAAAGATATAAAATGTCATATGAGTCTAAAAAGACGATCATCCTATCCCTCATGATGATCACAAGAAGAAACCACTGCTCGGGCCACCCTACAAAGGAACTTCCTAAAAGGTCCTAGGACCCCAATCACATAGCACTCTAACCTAAGAGGAATATCATCTATATTACTCTCTAGGATATCTACTATCAAATGCTCTAGATGATGCTCCAATTTGGTCAGGATCTCTGTTGATTAGTCCTGTGGGGCTAGTGTCGCGGCAGCAGGGTGTCTTCTCTCATAGGGCTGGAGAGCGGTTGGTCGCTGTGGACCCACATCTGCATTTAAAACTTTTTACTGTCATTTTTGGACAATTTAAAAACAAACAAAAATTAGTTAAAATTTTAGAAAATGTTGAAAATGATTTTACCTGAATCATCCCATTGCTCTCCTAGTGGAGGAACCATGTCTAGATCACCACGATAATCTATCCCAGCATATGGAAAGTCTGGAATCATGAAAAGTTGGTTCCCCAACCAACGAAAATACTCAGGTGGAAATCGGACAACCTCTGTACCCTCCTCAGGATGACAGGTCGTCACTGCAACCCAACGCATAATCCTAGGCTCTCGGGGAAGTCCAGTCTCAACGGAAAGCTGTTGTGGGACCAACATAGGGACCCTCTCTAGGCCAAAGCTCACAACCAAGAATCCATATCCAAAGTTTTTTAGTTGCCCGTTCTTTGCTCTAGTCAGTTGGCCTTTTACATTCGCCAACACATCTTCACACCAGTTGAAGATGGTGCCTCGGTAACAATCTACTACCATTCGCATTTGTGATCTAGTAGCTACATGCAATGTTGCGCTCCCACATAGTCTGATGATAGTAAATGCGGTCACTTTAAGTTCAGGATGGGAGATAGTCTTAATATCTATCCGTTTGTCCTCAGTTTGGTTATTACAAAACTCTAGTCAGAGACTAGCGACAGACTGGCCACCTGGCCTAGTCCCGAATAGAGATAATCCTTCACCTCTCTTGGGCAAACCAGTCAGGAAATAAATGTCCTCTAGCTCGATTTCGAGTCGATGGACACCAATTATGAAACACTGGTCCTGTGTGCTCCACTTTTCTACCAGCCATTGCAGAAATTCTACCTGAGACCTCATGCCGAGTATGGCCTAGAATTTAAATAGTCTGCGTAATTTTAATGCCTGTATCGTAGGTGGATGAATTAATGTGGCTAGATCCACATCTTCGTGTTACCATTCCCGCCAAATGAGCATTTTTGTATATCCTACATTGCAAAAAAGGCGGATTAGAACATTTTAATTTCAAAAATTTTGGGTGGAAATGAAAAAAATTATGTTTTGAAATGTATTTCATGGGGTCTGCACCCACTAGTTAGGGACAGTGCGTAGGTCTGCACTAGTCCTTAAGAGCAGGTGTGGGACCCCGACTTTTTCCTATGTACAAAAAAGTCGAGGTCTGCAGGGGCCACATGCTGCACCTGCGAACCCCCCGTGAGCGATTGTTTAACCAAAATTTTCCTTAAAAAATCAATTTTAAAGCCCTAAAATGAAAATTAAACCGTTGAAGTGCAAGATAGGGATGATGTGGATTACCTGGAGCTGACGGTTTTCGATTCCAATGGTCGGATTCCGCAATCTTCACAGGAAGTTTCTTACCAAAAACTCTTACTTTTCACTCTGAAGTCAAACGGTAAAAATGAATTTAAAAAAGCCCTTTTTATAAGATTTTTTGAATAAATGAATTTTTAATTTGTTTATTTTTCACTTAAAAAATGTAACTTTTGATGCATTTTTATTCATTTTAAACAGGTATGAGTAATGTTTTGAGTTTTTGTGTAGAATATTGGATTTTCAGGAAGAATTGATCATTTTCAACAAAGAGTATACTTTTTCACTTTTTCGGACTCTTCCAAAATTTACGAAAAAACGAAACATAGGAGTCCTCTTTAAACTCTTTTCTAACTCATAAACATGAAAATATTGCCAAGTTTTTCTTTTTAAACTCGTTAAAATGGAATTAAAAGGACGGTCCACTTACAGCTCTTTTCTGATCGTATAAACAAGAAAAGATTGCCGGACTTTTGTCATTTCAAGTTTGATATTGGTAATAAAACGATGTGTCTTTGATCACTTTTTTACTTTTTCAGATCAAGGCCACTAATTATGAAAAGTACTCCTTGATCGTAATGATCAAGCGGTTCTCTCAAGTATCCTTTTATACTTTTTCGGGCTTGGGGGACACAAATTTACGAAAAAGGACAACCATGGAGTTTTCTTAAGTTTTTCTTCTGACTCCCTAAAATTGAAAAACACCGAGTTTATCCTATACTGGACTCATTAAAATTCAACAGTAAAGGACCTGTTCAATTTTAAACAAGAACAAACCACTCCTTAGGGTTTGAATTTTAAACTAAGTTGGACTCATCCGAAGGATGAGCTTATAATCAAGCAAATGTTATCCTCCTCAAGCTTGTCAAAAATAAAGAGGTACTTGCCAGAAATGGTGGGGGAAAAGGGAGAAAAATGAATCTGATTTTTATACTTTGCGTTTAGAAAAGCAATTAACCACTCTTGAACACGACACTTTTTGTTCACCTGGGTTGGGAAATCCTTTACCTAACAGTTAATCAAACCATATTGAAATTCTTCAACTTGTTTCTGGGTATTAGCTTTGGGTCAATTGTCACCAAACCATCTGCAGTGTCGTTATGTGTTCAAGAGGTTAGTTCAAATAAACCATTCATTTGCAAAATATCTGTCATCCATTTTAACCATCCCTGAGTTAGTCCTTGCCAAATACATTTCTTCAAAACTTGATCTATGATTTTGTGTTGTGGGCTTGCCTGTGACGGATCACTTTCTATCGACTCCAACTCATTATCTAGAAGGATGATCTAGAAATCGTCAATACCTTGGAATCTGCATGCCTCAATGGTAGGTTTCTCACCTTTGACGATAGGTTGCATCATTGACCTTCGATCAAAGGATTCTATGACATGTTCGACATCGACTCATTTATTCGCATTTCATGGATTGTACTGAGTACTTTGAGGGCCATTGACATTACTGGCGGTTTCTCTCACACTTGTTAACAGTTCACATCATTGACTGGTAATCAAGTGGTTTCTACCATGTTCAACTTCATCACATTCATTCACATGGATAGAATCGTACTAGTTCGAGAAGCAGAAATCAAGACCCTAGATCTAGTTTCCACCATCCAAGCTGTGAGGAATTTTGTTATTCATTATACAGTGGACTATTCATAAACAGATGGTTGCACCCATACCGTGTTTACATATGTCTATACTTGTGATGTATTACAAAATCATTCCTGTATCAGAGCAGTTTAGATAGTTTTCTAGTCAGTTTTGATCTGAGTATGGGAATGCCTCCCTCAGCAATGATATGTTCATATATATATATATATATATATATATATATATTACATTGAATATTTTTAAAGGTTCCAACTAGAGTGTCCACAGGAAAATCCTTGAAATGATAAAGCACTTCACTCTTCTTAGATGACAAAACTATCCTCATCTATTACAGACTTCGCACTTTAGGGAGCAATCTATTGCACAAAAATTGTCACCTTGACATTCTACAATTAGTGTGAGTCTATCACCACTCATACCTTCCTCCTTTGCAAGTCTTAAACCTCAGTTCTTCATATCAAGCCTTGAAAACAAGAGAAAGACCTCAAAAATCTCTGAAACTCTAGTTTTGCACTTTCTCTTAGCATTACCTGCGGTCTTGCACCTATTGGTCATGTCCCCTGCGTCCCTGACCACTCTGTATTTGTGTTATGGGTGCGAACCCCTATAAAAGTTAAAAAGGCGCAAGTACATTCTTAAAAACTCACTTTCAGTCATTTCTGGAAGCTTCTAGAGGGAATCTTGAGGTGGCAAGTTCGCTCTTTAAAGGTTCATGCATCCCATACCTTAAGGAGCTAACCCCTTGATGTGAGGAGCTTATCCCTTTGAAGAAGGACTCTATCCCTTCAATGGTGGACCTGTAACCTCCTTCCTTTGCATATAAAATGAAGCATTGGGTTTGTTACTGAGGAGGCTGAAAACTAAATATTTTTTAGGGTAAATGCTGCTGGAACTTAGTCTTCCTAACTGAGATTTTGAGAGGAGAGATTACATACCTTTTGATCTCATTTGGAAGAGAGTGAGGCTTGTCAAAGTAGAGGAGATTCTTGTTTGGACCCTGGGGAGAGCTTGTACAACATCAAGGCACCAAAGGTTGTAAAGTTATTCTATTTCAAAGTTAATACAATCAAGTTTATTTTTCTCAATAAGCTGTGTTTTATGGTTTATTTCATGGATTCCTTGATCACCATGATGAACATGATTTATTATATTAGCTATGCAGGTGTTATTTGATGTGTGCTTGTTTGTGGTTGTAGGTTCTTAAAAGGAAACTCTTTCGGAGCTGTTGGAGCATGGCTGCCACAAACTAGCGTTGGACTTAAGGTAGGGTATAAAATACCTCTTTAGTTTTTATTAATGAATCGCAATATGTTTAGAGAAAGGTAGATTTTTTTGTCCTACTTGTTGCTAGATATCTATTGATACTAGGGAGATTGGCCTTGTCCGCAAGATTGATTTATCCGGTCAACAGTTCCCCTCAAGTAGTTAGGTTTTTCAATCTATTTGTTATTTTCTTCATTATAGTTTCCGCTTAACTCAGTTCATTAGTTGTTTTTTATTAAGTAGATGCATATGTTAAAATGTTTTCTTTGTACTAATCTTATATTTTCTAACAATATTTGAATGGTAACTTCAGCATATGGATTGAATCTAGCAGTAGTGAAATTGATAAGATTATGTACTTAGAATAGGATTCAGTTTTATAAAACAGAGGATTTATTTATAGTTTATATTCATAGTTGATTTATAAATTCAAGTGAGTGTGATTCTTTTCAAGCAAGGTTTTGATTTGTTTTGATTTATTCATGCAAAGAGTGTGTTGTATTGATTCAGGTTTATTACAAAACTAAGTGATAGATATGCAATAGACTTTGAAGAGTTTCATGAATTGAGTCTTATTAATTTTTGCAAGTGTGAGATTGATTGTCTAGATTAAGAGTTTGATTGTTTTCTTTTTTAGTTTTATTGCTTAGACATAATTTTCATAACAATGTGATCATGTTTCATAGGATTAATCTCAATAATGAATTCAATAACATGCATTTCAATTTGAATAATTAAAGGCTTCTAGCACATATAATGCACTTACACTTCGTCAGTTTACTAATCCTGGTTAATAATTCATGTAACAATTTAAGACAATTAAATTGACAAACATCTGTTTATAAATCTTTTTAAGATGGTGAGGACCTAACATAACCATCAACTCATGTTGAAGTGCCCCAACTATCTAACAAGCATCTGAATAGTGAAACGATGAATCATAGAAATCAATAGACTTAACAAGGTCAACTGATGTAAAAGAACTCTCATTAGACACATCGGTGGGAAGATGATACATTGAAAGCCAGTTGTTAGAACCATTATTATGATTAGATTGGTGGATTATCATATAAGATTCTCGATTTTCCATTGGTTTCCTTTGCATATGATTACATACTAATCTAGCAATATGAATCTTATGTAATGTAAAACAAACACTAAAATTGTAAATTTAAGAAGCCAATATAGGTTCCAGGTTGGAAAAAGATTAGAAGCAAGTGTCAAATTAAACTAAGTATTCATATCAACACAAGGGTTTTGATTCACGAAATGACTCAAGAGTGTCTTAGCACTCAAGAAGAGAGAATGTGACAGAAAGATGATATACACAAGAGAGATAATAAGATACTTAATATTGGAAGAGTTTGGTAAGGAGGGATGCTCCTGCCAAATATGACCTTTACCTTGATAATAAAAATGACAAGCTTTAGGGCTATAAGTATTCATGAAATATGTGCTCTACAACCCTTGGTATAATACAAGGGATATGCATGATGAAAAATTAATTAAAAAAAAAATCTTTATCTGATCTGAAATCCTATCTTAAGGAGTAGGAGGATTAACTTGGAAACATTGAAAGTCCTTCAAGAATGAGCTCACATCCAGTGGATGAATGTTAAGGAGATAATTATGCATGAAAATATAGACCCAACTTGTTCCACAGATCTCAGTGGGATTGTAAGAACCTGACATAACCATCAACAAGGGCTGAGGTGCCTCGACTTCCTGACAAGTCTCTGAACTTTATAACGATGGATCATCAAATTTGGTTGGATGAGAAAAATAAATAGGTAAATATGCACCAATATCATTAGATGTTTGAATGAAAAAAAAAATAGTGCCAACGGTTTGATCATATTTATGATTTATCATATCAGACTCTTGAAGGATAGAGCATTTAGATGCATCAATTGGGAGGCTCCTTTGATCATTTAAAGTTGCAACATCTTCCTCCTAACTTATGAAATATTTACAATTGAACAGATCTTGAATAATCGATAAAAGCTTTCCATCTTCTGATTATAGGATCACACCATATTGTACCTAATTGCAATCATGACTAGCTAGATAAATATCTAAAGGATTTGGAGAAACTTCTCATATAAAAGAATTATAAAACATATTTGGGTATAATTAATAGTGTGCTAGAGGTGAGAAAATATGAAAAGACTCAGGAGGAGAAGCATTATACGTAACTAAATCAAATTTAGCTTGTAAGAACAACAAATCAATATGCATGTTACACTCTATGTGATTATTTTGATCAACATAATAGTCAAAGAAAGGCATACCAATGTGACATTAAGATTGTCCTTGATTTTCTTCGACAGGGTATACCAAAGATTCAAAAACTTGACAACTTACCTCTGAAGGTTTTTCATCTAGAGATTTATGGATCAAAGGAATTTAGGGATAATTTTGAATTGAAAGAGTATCCCAACCCATAAATGGAGACTATAAACTACGAGAAATGAATTTTAGATTGACACCCTACAAATCTAAGTCCTTTGAAGAAGAGAAGATATCATCCAATTTTCCTGAGCACTCATCACCACATGTATTAGTGGAAACATGAATTTCAATGTGATGGTTTTCCAAAGTCTCAACTTCAATGAAGTTTTTAGAATCATTTGACAGGTTATCAATATTATGAGATTGGTGATAAACTAGAGATGAGAGATTACCATCTTGAAAGAGAGAAGAAAGATAGGACATGTATTCAACACTTTGCCCCTCTACGTGTGAAATGAAACTACCTTGTTCTTGATCATTTCTTGTAACAACATGTTGAACATAATTAAGAGTTAAAGTAGGTTGATCAAGAGGAATAAGGAACAAGGAATCAGGAGAGATGGATGTTAGAGGTTGAAGGGTATCCCTTGAGTAACTCATACTTCAAATCAGATTCAAGATTGGAGTTATAGGTGCTAGTGTCATCTTGAAAAAGCAAGGGATGAGTCTTCACCTCCAGATCCATGAGCCATTCCAATCTCTTCTTAATCATATCTAGATCATGGAAAGTGGATGAAGGTGGAAAAGACAAATTAACAATTTGATTTCCAAATTTCCCAACTTCAACACAATTACAAGGAGGCACCCAAATTGGTATTGACAAAGGAGGAGGACAAGGAACAAAAGGAACATAGGTTCCTCCTAAAATATTTGGGTGTTTCATGATCAAAATAAGTTGGAATATAAAAATCATCCAAGGATTCAAATTCGATGATTTCATGGAGAGAAGAATCAAGCTCTGAAACTTTTTGCTTATGAGATTATAATAAAAATGTTATCCAGGGAACTCATAGAAAAGGTGAATAAACTAATTAAGAAAAACCTCTAAAGATTCACCATATTTCATTCCAAGTTGATTAATTCTATCATGTCCATCTTGATAATCATATTTCTCAAATGATTCATGAATCTCCTTAACGAGTTTCATGAATGAATGAATAGAAGAAGTTGGTAATGTATGACACCATTTCTCGACTTGAACTTCAAGTGTGAGGGTGAACAACCTACTCTAAATATATTTACAATAGATTCCATTAGAGATACAAAAATTAACAAATCGAAACAAGTGTCCAAGGACAGTTCGTTCACCCTCACCATCAAACTAAAATTGAGAACAGTTTTGAAAATTTTCCATGGGGGTGGTAAGGTCAAGTTCCTTGGAAAAAACATCTTAGGAATATGATTTGGGAATGAGAGATTTAAGATAAGATATTCAAAATAGACCCAATAGGAACAATTTGTCATATTTCCCTCCTTCTAGCACCAAAATGTTGACGATGTTGGAAACCACCAACATACAATGGGTCTCCCTAATGTGAAGTCCCAATTAGAACTCACACCATTTGGAGTAAGAGCCCCATCCAAAGTATCGGCCTGGCCACCATAACTTTTAAATTAGTAAGGAAGTTGATATTTTCAAACACCAATTGCAGTGTGTAAAAAGAGGCCTTCACAAGAGGAGAGGAAAGAGTGATTCTTTAGAAAGAAAGTAATAGTACTATCTTAAGAGAGGCACATGAGATTAAGGAAATATATGTTGGTTATATAGCGAATTATTTCACATAGAAAATCGAACACACATCCAACAAGATAAGCACCAAATCCAATGAAGTAATTTCCAAGGAAACATGATATGCCATCACTCTATCATGATTCAATATTTCTTCATGTCTTCAGGATGGTTCTTCTTTTTGTTTCTTCTCTACAAGTGCTTCCTTACATCCTCTCCTTGACATTTTCCTTGAGAATCACACTGCCATGTTAAGATGGTACACCCATAGATGAATTTCACTCATGAAAAAGAAATATTAGTTTAGAAAACTTATATTCTACCTCCACTTTACTCATGGAATAGGTTGATTTTGATGAGTCTGTGTAAGAGCTAAGAAAAATAGGCTTGTTAGGGATTGCACAGTTGAGCTCAATAGTGGTTGAAGGGAGACACCGCTTCTCACTATAACTTTTCACTGTGCAGTATAGGAGAGATAGAAAAATTTTCTACACAATGAAGGAGTTTAGTGGACAGGGGTTGATGGCTTATTGACTAGTATTGCACAATGCATAATGAAGGAAGGGCAGGCTTTGTGTGTTTCACATTTCTCTTTAGCAGTGATCCAAGAGTGGTTTCACTATCCACTACAACTGCAACATGTGCTAGGGAGGTAGAAAGGGAAAGACTTGGTGCACTTTTCAAGGGTAAGTTGAAGGAGACTTAGAGACTGTGCTTCAAGATTACACAATGGACTTGTGAAGGAGGAAGTCCTTAGGATGGTACAATGAAAAATTGAAAGAGACAAGAGATACACCACTACTAAATGATAATATAAAATGCACTCACCTAGTAGCAAGGATTCCAGGTCTGCAAAAGGTAAGGATGGGAGAAAGCCCGAAATTAGCTATGGGATCAGTGGAAGAGAGAAGGAGAGAACATACAAACAAGTTCCAAAACAGGAACACACAGATGAATTCCATCAAACATAAGCTAGAAGGATGCACAGTACTTGAAATCATCATGATTATTTTGAAACGACGACAAAGCGACACTTATTTCCAAGTTCAATAGTTAAAATGTAGCTTTGCGACACTTATATTACAAGTTGGAAAACAAGCGTTGACTACATATAGAAAGTGCGCTAACTTATGAGAGAGTGTCTAGTGCATATTCTTATGATATATAATATTAAGTAATGTAGAATAGTGTGCTAGACATGCCTATGGTATTATGCCAAAGTGTGACACATGCAGGAGTGAAAACAATGAAAATGACACTTGTGACAACAAGAGTAAGTGAAAATGACACTTGTGATGTTAAGAGTAAGTGAAAACGACACTTGAAAAATCTGAAGAAAGTGAAAGCGACATATGCCAAAGAGAAAAGAAATCAATAATAACACTTATTAAAGTGAAAGCAAGGAAAAATGACAATCGCAAAAATGAAAATGGCACTTACGAAAACCAAGGCATGCAAAAGTGACAGTTGAGAAAATTCACCTAAATGACGGTACCATTGAAACTTAGAGTGAAAGAGAATATCAACTAAAGTTACACATTAAATGTATATGAGGATTGCACAGTGCACTGTCTATTTGGACTGCACAAGCATTGTTATCAGGGACTGTGTGTTGACATTACCTTTTAAGATTGTGCAAGCATTATTTTTAGATATTGCACAAGCATTATTTCTAAGGATTGTGCAATGTCTCTCTTCAAGGATAGTCATTGATTACTGAGCTTGCTAGGAAGAGGTGCACTTGTGAATGCTTCAGAAGCTACACATGTTCAATCATGTGGTTTCGACAATTGGGCTCACAGGAAGAAGACTTTAACACTTTGAAAACATGAACCAACCATGAAGAAACTATGATCAATTTGGAATGACATATCATAATATCACAAGGAGGCCTCAAAATTCAAGCGTAGGTAAAATTTTGGAGGGTGTTTTTCATAGTGACAACAGGTAAGGTTTGGATTATATTCCCTATCTATGTTTCCAGCCATCTATTGTATACATAACATCAAACACAAATAGTTGAACCACCAGAGATCCTGTGCACATCATAACAAATTATGAATAGAACCACCACCACAACACCGATATCAAAATTTAGCAGCAGACTTTGATATCAAGCAATATGATACCAATGTTGTCAATATTATTTAGAAGCTTGAAAGGAAATCATTCATCATCCTCACTTGTGACTCGGACAAGCCTTTCCATCAACTATGGATAGGTCTTGAGTTCAAGAAGATATAGATATCTTCAATAGTCAGGTATAAATGTTGAATCTCGAACTCAAAAGTTGTACTTGTTTGTTTTCTAAGTAAGACTAAGTCTATTAAAGATACAAAAGATAATGATACATGGAGGTACCGGCCTCTGCAAAACCTGTCTCAAAGATTACCAAGTATTAACCAATAGTAACTGAAAAAAGAGACTGCCCTCAAGGGGAAACCAGTGCAAAAATCATGGGGTGAGCTACCCACACAGAGGAACCAGCCTGTAATTCTGATGTATAAGATTTTTTGAGCAAGACAAAAACAAAATTGATCCCGAATAACAGCAATAACAAAAAAAACTACAAAAAAGGCCCCTAAAATGGTGACCGAGTGTCTGAAAACCTGAATAAAGAACTGAGGCCTGCTAGGTGTTAGCGGGTGGAAAAGGTTTCTCCACGATGAGACACCCATAGGCATACCTATCTTCGACATCTTTCTATTCACTTCTTGTCATGGCTTCCATCTGCATCTTGCCACCTGGAGTTCTCATCGTGGCTTCCATCTTCACATTACCTTATGGAGTGTTTTTCGTTCGATTCAGAGCGTCTGATTCAGATCATGCCACATTTGTCCGAGTCAAAGCGTCATTAGGAGATCTACGAATCCCTTAGCTACTACCATGAGTGTTTCATCTACTAGTGCCAGTCTTGTCCTGTATGATTCGAGCCGGGAGGACAGTTCTCTAGGGCTCTTCGCTGAAGGCAACAGAAATTGTGGTGATAATACAAGGGCGGTCCAAAGTGCATCTAAAATGGAACTCGGTTATATGACAGGGATTCATCATTGGCGTAAAGTCATCATGGGATGTTGGGCTTCTGTATCATGCCTAAAGCAGGTCCTCTGGGCATGCCCCTTGCCATTGTGGGTGATGGGATACCAACCTGTGCTGTGAGCAGCAGTCGAGGGTGAGGAGGAATCTGCAGGAGTTGAGGTAGATGGGGACAACAAGGGAGGATGCATTTCTCTGCCTCTGCTGCTACCCCTACAACTTCTCATTCTTTGCCTCAAACAGGGCATGTTCACGTGGTGAATATTGGAATGTCAAGTGCTTGGAGGAGCAGGAGAGGGATGGAATGGCTTGTGGAGGCAAGAGAGAGAGGAATTTGATTACCAGAGGTGGAAGTCAAGGCTGAATTAGTAGCTATATGGCAAAAAAGTAGGTTGTACAAGAAGTGGGTGCCTTCTTTCATCTCAATGCAGTAGAGGATCTGGCACCTTCTCCATGTGGTCGTTCGAAATCTCGGCTTTGCAGCAGTGGGGAGGTAATTACAAGCGAAAGGAGGTAGAATAGGGGGGAGGCGATCTGCATTCTCCATCTTAAGGATCAAAATTAGGTAGCCTTGATCCTCATCCATCATTAAATTTTTTCGGCTTTCAGATAGCATTGAATGCCATAAATTATGGTGGTGGGCGTCTTGGTTGCAACGCGGGTGGCC
>APFE030153197.1:55105-92543 GCA_000404065.3 Pinus taeda
AGCCACCATCCATCACATCATATTTAAGAGAAAATTCTAAGGTTCAAGCAGTGGAACATCACATTGAACATCAACAACAAGTCCTCCAACTCTTAAAGGAGAACCTCGTGTTGGCACATAATAGAATGAAACAACAGGCAGATCAACATCGCAGCGAAAGAATTTTTGTTGTAGGTGATTGGGTATTCCTATGACTACAACCATATAAGAAAATGTCCTTCAAGCAAGCTAATAACGATAATAAATTATCACCAAAGTATTATGGTCCGTACAAGGTGTTGGAAAAGATTGGTGCTATGGCATACAAATTGGAGCTTCCTGCAGTTTCTCGATTGCACCCAGTTTTCCATGTTTCATGTTTAAAGAAGGTTATAGGCGATAAGCTCCCAGTTCAAATAATATTGCCAGAACTTGATGAGGAAGGAAAAATTATATTGGAACCAGAAGCAGTCACAGAAACAAGAACTCCACAACTATGAAATCGATCAATTTCAGAGTATCTTATCAAGTGGAAGAACTTATCTGCTGAAAATTCCACATGGGAGGATGAGAATTTTATACAGAAGCATCCAGAACTACTCAAGCGTTGAGGACAACACTTTTTTGAAGGAGAGGGGCATGTTGGGTCCCTATAATACTAGTGATTACCCCATTACTATTGTAGTTATACCCCTTTTTAATATTGTTGTGCCCCTATTGCCCCCATATTGTTATTACTGTGCCCCATAGAATCCCTCTATTGTTATTTTTGTGGCTTTATATTATTATTGTTAGGTCAGCTGGGTTATATTGTGACTCCTTAGACTCCTATATATAGAAAGGAGGTTTTGTCATTTGAATCATCAAAGAATTGTTCATTTATGTAATGTAAAGGAGGTTTCCCCTCAAAGAGGCTGAATTCTAAGGTGTTGGTCTATCTTTTCTATCTTTTCTTGAGCTGGTTTCATAACATCCACCCTAAGAATCAAGGAACTCCAGAGAAAACCATCTCCACCCCATGGATAACAAGGAATTGAGAGGAAATTGTTCCTCACTTGAGATAAATTTCTTCATGCCATATTTCCAACTAAAAATTCATTCCTCTCTGTTTTTGCATTACTCTCTCTCCTCCCCAAGGATGATTTTCCTATTTTTCCTTAGGTTGTTACCACCATATTTTGTTGCATGAGTTGACAATGTTGTCATGCCTTCCTTCTCATCCATGGTGGTTTTGTTTTGCTAGTGGTGGGGAATTTTTTATGCTAACACTTCCTTCCACCCCACTTCATGTTGGTTGATTTCTCGGTCTCCAACTGCTCATGCAACCAATTGTTGGGAATCACAATTTATATTAGAACAAAACCCACAAGTGTTAGTCAATGATCACACCACCAAAGATAAGGATACATGAGAGGTGGTTACTCCATGTCACGAAACACATGGGGAGGGTTGATCTATCCAATGTCCAACAATCTCCCCCCTAATGCAAGTTGGGTGTGTATCGAACTCATGACCTATGCTCTACTATCACTTGTCGGAAATCATGATTATCGTTAGAACATAACCCATAGGTGTTAGTCAACAATCACACCACCAATGATAAGGATCCATGAGAAGAAGTCGTTCCATATCGTGAAACACATGGGAAGTGTTTATTTATCCAATGTCCAACACCCATTTCTCATTTAATTTCATCCTTTCTGCCTTTCAAATTTTTCCAACACAAGCATGGTTCCTTCTCCTTATTCTTCATCTCCATTAAGTTAGAAAACAAATCCATTTAAGGCACACCAAACAACCCTAAATGGCTATCATAAAACAAGTCAAACTTCTTTTAAATCCCAAGCAACCTCGCTCCTCAAACTCTAGAATCTATGTCCCTTTTACTTAACCCAGTTTTTTTTATTTGTTTATCAATATTTAAATTGTATACATAAGTGGAAAATAACCAGGTTTGTCACACTAATTGAATCTAAGTATGTATCTCTGAGAGAACACTCTCTTGGACCATGGATTTTTCTCAGGGGTGGACAACTGTAAGAAGGATTTGGATGCAAGTGGCCTACATTTGGGTGGAAAGTTGAAGTCCCTCCCTCAATTTCCAATCTTTCAAAGATAAGTTGTTCCTTCATGATCCATATATGTATTGTTGCACTTGAATTATGAATAATAATATTATGTGGAAAAGGGTATGTGAGCATTCTAGTTGATGGTAGAGTACTCATATTTGTGTTTTGTAATGAGATGTGTTTTATGAATATGCTTGCATGCTTAGAATGTGAGGATATAAATCCTTGAGAATATTTTGGTTAATTACATGATTCTTGAGGTCTAGTTAGGACTCAACGAATTGTTATGAATTGGTTAAAATTGATTATGACCGTTAGAAGGACTTTGTGACTGAAGGCATGAATAATTGATGTTGTTAATGAGCCTTGTAGGCTCGTTGTGATATTCATGTAACCCTTCATCATTTTTAATTGATTGGGGAACACATGTATGACTTGTTTAACTTTACTCGTGCCTAGCTATGAAAATAATGCTTATGTTTCATTAAGTGTTGGTTGTGAGAGTGAGTTGTGCATCTCCATGCAATTCTTTGCAATGGTTGTGAAGTGGATTTTCTCATTTGTTAGGGGATAGATAAGATTGAATTCTAAGTTTCCATTAATGATGAATTGTATATTTGTTTATCTCATTTTACTATATGATCATGCATGCAAATTGATATTCAAGGCCTGTGTAAATCAATCCAATACTACTGTAGTTGTATCTACAAAGCACAGTAGCCATTATTTGTATGATTTTAATTCTTGAGTATCGGGATGAATTCATGTCTTACGAATGTGTTTAATTGTTGGTGTTTTACTTTTGAATGCATGTTGATTACATGAAGGAATGAATTTCATTGCTTACATATGTTTTGGGTGAAATTGGGTTCACTAGAGAAAGATTATTACAACCCTTATAGAGTTTCAGAGGACATAGAACAATCCTAACTTAAAAGGGAATTGCAGACCTATGATAGTTGTTTTATAGCATTGTAAAAAAGTCTCAAGACTTTGCACCCATTTATATTTTTACTTGTACAATATGTTCTAAATGGTTGAGGGGCTTGAGTGGTCTGAAAGGCTCGGATATGGTCCAAGGCTCAAACTACTCTGCGAGTTCAGGATATCAAGGTCGAAAAGGTTAGTGCATGGAAAGGGGGATTGTGAGGCCTGAATGGCTAAGGAACCCAAATGGCATGAATGAGTGAGTGACTTGTTTTAAAGGCTACAATCACCCTCCAAAATTTTTCCTATGCTTTGATTTTAGAGCCTTCCTTCTTATCAATAGGAGCTCATCTTGCACAAATCCAGGTATTCATGCTTCAACTGAGACTTATCTTTTCATTTTTTATTTTTCTTGCTTGCTTTCACACTTCGCTGATCTTTTTAAGTCACAAGTTCATCTCCCAACTTGGTCTCACAATAGTTCTGGGCTTGCCTCCATAAACTACACAATCCTTGAGGGCAAGCAGTCTCGATGATGGGAATTGCGTAGTTCTGACTCAAAATCATCCTTGAGCTCAAAAAATTTACAATCATAGAAGGTAGTCTAACATTGAGCTCATAAATTGTGCAATAAATCACTGAGCTGAGAACTGCGCAGTTCACTAATCCGGAAAGGTTCCCAACTCCCCGAAACTGCATAGCTTTCCTGGTAGTGTGCATGGAAAATTTCCCCAGAAAAAGCTTAAAAAGAAAAAATGCTAAAAAGAAAAAAATCATCCCTAAAAAATAGATATCTATTATTAGTATCTTAGAGGAGGCATTTTCACTATTTTGAGAAACTTCTACCAAGTGTCACTTTTTCCTTGTTTTTAGGCATGCGCGTCATAAACCCTAATTCGCTCAAATATATTTAATCGTTGCTTATAGAACTCATTTTCACATTCGATCTTGTATCTCTAGGATTCCAAGGTAATCAAGGAACCTTCGATGTAGTTGTCATTGCTTTTCCTTGTGAGTTTTGCTTTTGGCATATTTTGCCACTTTTTCTGTCATTTTTTGTTGTTTCACTTGTGTGAGCATTGTTTACTCATTTCTCTTCATAGTTGTTGGTGTTTCAATTTTTTTTAACTTTTGGAAGTGTTTTTTTAAGTTTTAGTTTTCCTTTCATAAGTGTCACATTGGTTTTCCTTCTTTGCACCAATGATCGTCTTTGTGGCGACTCTACTCACATACTTGATTTTCCATCTGTTTGATTAGTTGTCACATTTGATGTAAATGTATTTACTCATACTTAGTTATTTTTGCACTCAAATTCACATAATCACTCACTTATGATTGTTTTTCACACTTCCACCAGCATTTTCTTGATGGGACCCAACCCAAGTTCAGCGTTAATTATCCAAGCAAATCCCTACACTACTAGCCCTTTCGCATCAATCCAGGAGCGCAAACTGAAGTCTCACCTAAAGCAGTATGGGGGGATGCAGGAACCAAGTTTTTGCACCTTGAGATGACAGGATGTCACTTTATACCCTAACCCTTCCTTCATTCAGATCAATAAGCCTTTTAGGGTTATTGATATACTCCCCTTAGTCATCCTCTAGACCTCTGCGAAGGTCTACGACTATCTTTTGTGTACCCCAAATGGGTGATTCAGACACTTACGTGCCTCTGTAATTACTCTTACTATTGTATTGACCTATATTAGCTTAAGTAGTGGCTAACTTCAACATGCATTATGATTATCTTTACGTAAACAGATATTCTTACTTGCATTCATATAACAAAGTAAAACTCATAGATTCACGCATCAATACATCATTAAATCATAAACCTAGTAATCAACATAACATAATCGTATGCATTCATAAGAGAAGTAAAATATATCATACACAGGTAATTCCAAAATAATTCTCTTTATTGATATTTAGATCTCCTTTATAGACTCTAACTACCCTATGCACACAGTTGAAGGGGTTTGTGCACTCAGTTGCAGACTTCTACACTAGGCCTCTACAGACACAACTACAGAGCCTCTTTCCTATGCCAAGACTCTTCACTCTTAGCTCTCACATATGCATTACATCAATGACTCTTCAAAACATATATGAACTGAACTAAAACTCTCCCTTAGAATCTTTTAAGACTTCCCTTTTTATACAATCCCATGGTCCGCAGACCAAGGGTGGATCTCATAAAGCTTACACAAGTTACAAAAACTAAGGGCAGAAACCCTTGATGACTCTTTACATCTTCACGCTATGCAACCACAAAATTCAAAGACTTTACATTATTTATACAAAACTTGGGCCTTTAACCCCAAAACTTGGGCTTTTAACCGCAAAATTGACCCTAGGGGACTCGTTCCCAACAGGCCCCCAACACAAATCTGGTGACTTGCCCCTGACTCACTTTGCTGGCAAGGAGATCTTGTCATGAAGAACTCCGAGCTCCACCTCTACTAATGCAACCTTGGTGGTGCACTGCGTCGCCACCTGCTTGACCTACTTGACCATCTACTCTGTCGCTGGTCCTACACTATCTGCCTATGTTTTCTACTATGTTGCCTACAAAATAGCCAATTTTCCTTCAATGGAGGCTGTGAGCACATAGGCTTCATCTAGCCAAGGCCCCAATCTGGCCTTTAGTACTACCTCCTTGCGCTATGTTGTGTCCACCTGTTCCTTCAGTGTCTTCGCTTCCTGCAGCTTCACCAATCTCTGTGTGATGGCGACGGCATGCGTCGTTGCTTTGACCTCATCATACTTCTGTTGTAGTTCCCTTGCCTCTGTTTCTAGCTACTACATGTTAGGATCTTCCTACAGGCTAGTAACTACTTCGAGCAATTGCTCAAAGAGTGAAGCGCAATCCTTCACTACGACATCCACTATGGCAACTGCATCCTTGATAGCTGCCTCACACAATTCTCTAACTTCTGATGGAGTTGAAGGCTGGGCACTCAACTCGAGCTCTGTAATCTTAAGGTTCATCTCAAATGGAACCTTAGCCAGCTCTGTCCTTGTCCCATGCACACCTATAGCGAGCTTCTGAATTCTGACATTGACTAGCACATCTTCTCATATATTCAGCTCTGGAACAGTGTTGTAGGCCTCAACTACCACATTTGTGGTGCACTCATTCTTCTATATGATATTCTTAAGGATATCAATCGCAGAAGTCTTTTCAATGAACATCTAGGCATTGTTGACCTTTTACTCATTGATCACATTCAACATGCGCTACTCTCTGGCCCAAAGTTCTGTGATCACATTGTCTTGCAGGGTGTGAAGGGTGTCACTTGGCAACATAGCCAAGTTCAACCCAACCTTCTTGAGAGCGCTGATGGTAGCCTTGTCAGCTTCCACTTCTGTAGTCAATGCTCCGTCTAGCAGCACAACAGCCCAGGGATCCAAGGAGCAGACCAACTCCGCTGCTTCTGAGGTCCCAGGCACTAAGCTAGTTGATGTTGCGATGTGTTGTCCCACACTAGTCTGCACTTCAGTGGCTTGGATCTGTAGCTCACTCAGACCTATCTGAATGGCAACCAAGGATTGCTTCTACTATTTTTCAAATTGTTGTAGTAGTTTCACGGTTGCATCCCTCACTGTGTCCCTGATATCATTTAGATCACCTTTAGTCAAAGTGATTGGGTCAAGTGATGATTTGTTGGCCTTGAACTTCTTCTGTGGCCCTACTTTTTCCTACTCCCTAATGTGCTTAAACTGGAATGGAGTAGTCTTTGGGTCTGCACCTCCCTATCCTGATTGTTGTTCTTCTTCCTTCGTTCGTGGTGAAGGAGACTTCTAACTTCTGTCATATTCATGCTCTTCCTCTTCTTCTTCCTCCTCTGCCTACTTCTTAGTAGTGCATTCTGTGTTAGCTTTGTCTTCAGCCTCCTTTTTCCTTGTGTTAGCCAAATGTTGTATCTTCAACAGGGCCTCTTCCTTTTTCTGCTTCACAATGGACTTACTAGACCCAACTAACAAGTCTAAGGTCATGCAACACTCTAATGGAAAAATCTCTAGTACTGTTGTGATTGCATCATCCATTTCTAGGTATGGAAGATCATACCATTTTTTCTCGGGGTCCTTCTGTGCCTGGATGGAAACACAGTGGAAGTTTGCTTTGAACTCCACATATCTTGACAACTACTCAAAGAAATTTGGGGATAAATTTGGGTTGTAGTTTATCACAGTGTGGATGCTTTCCTCCATCAGCACCCAAAATATTTTAGCATCCTTGATCCTCGCGACATCCTTGGTGGCCCAAAGTGAAGCAAACTTCGTTGTTTCTGGTAGATCTGATGTGACCAGAGGAAATTGTATGTCCTCTGGTAATTCCCATTCAACCATCACAATTGAGAGTAAGAACTAGGCATAATGGAAGGTCTTACTCTCGTCTTGTGCTTCTCTGCATTTCACAAGGAACTCACTACAGAGGTATCATTCCCAATTAAATTATATGCCCTCCACGCATTGGGCCACTAATGACACAACAGGTGTCGGTACTTCATTTGCACGACACTTCCTCATTATTTTCCAATCCAAAACCTGGGTGGCGACCTTAACTGTGGGGTCAGTTATGCTAGAAATTGAGTATCCACATGGTTTCTTGGGAAGCTTGAATTTGTCCTTCATTCTCATGGTGAGGTCATGCTCACCCGTCTTTCCACCAAATTCCATGGCCGAATTCAACCCTAAATGTGGTAACAATGTGACCCTATGGATAAACATATCTGTGATGGGTATTGGTTCTCATAACCATAGGCACCCATTATGCAATAAGCATAGCAATTGTTTGATCATCATCAAGGTTACGGGCATGCAATGGTAATGTGGCACCCATAGCAGGTTTAACAGTCCTGCCTTATCAACCCCTTTAATCCATTGTCGTAGCTCCAGTGTGGTGACACTAGAATATTTATAAAACACATGGGTCATAAAGGTATCAGTCGCCAAGTGAGGAAATTGCTTTGTGTCCACCAAGTCCCAATGCTCCAGCTTGAGCATGAGAATTCACGCCAAGAGTGGCCCTTCAAACGTGATCTGATCTAGGAGCAACGGGTATTTGGTAGAAATTTCCCTACATCTAGGTCCTTTGAGACCTTCACCTTATCCTGGCGTGGAGGGATGTACTTGGGTATATTTGACATAGAGACTACAACCTCAATGTCAATGTCTTTTGTGCCCATATCCATATCTTCAACGCCCTCCTTAGATTCTAAGTCTACCACCTTTCCTTTCTCCTGTGAGATGGGTTTCTCCTTCTTTCTCTTGGGACCCTCTTTGGGTGGCGTAGGCCTCAGCCTGGGTGACCTCTATGATTTTGGCACTTTTGCAGGCACTTCTACACTTGACATCTTAGGGGCAGCTCCCTCAGATGTCATCGATCCTCTAGCACTTGCTTTTTCCATGGGCACCAGCATGATTCTAGTAAGAAGCTCCTAGGTTTCTTTAGGAAACTTTTCAAATACTGAACTAGCCACCAAAGCCTCAAAATTCTCAAGGTTCATGTGCCCCTGATAGCTCAACACCTCAATTACCAAAATGCAAAGTGTTTTTCATTGGGCAGCCATCTGTAATTTATAGGCTGATTCGAATTTGAATCCATCTATTCCCCTCAAAATCTACTCATAAATGCTAGATTGGTGGCATATTTTCAAAGACCTCACTCTTAAATTCTGACTTGAATGTCACCCCCCTAATCCACTTAGTCATTTTCCCACTGTCAAGTCATGAACAATGACCATAACAGTCACTTTCTGGCTACCCTATGTGGTCTGTCCTTCTATAGCGCAACTCCCTTCGCGCTTCTGCCAATACTATGACATTCCTCCTTTTTGCACAGTCCCCTAGTCACGCAACTCTACAACCCAGACAGTGTAGTTTATAGTCTTGTGCCTCCTTTCAGCTGCTTGGAGTGTTAAGAATATGCTTCCACCATATAGTCATCTAGCTGGATCCCCGGTGTATTGCTTCAATCGGCTGCCATTCACCTTCCCTGGAAATGGCTCTCCATTCTACTTCACGAGCTAAACTGCTCGACCATTGGTAATCTCCTTGATGACATAGGGCCCCAGCCAATGCATCCGAAATTTTCCTAGAAATTTATCAAGCTTGCTATCATATAATAATACTAAATCATTTACCTTGAAGGTGCACAGTTTGATGTGCCGACCGTGCAATGCCTTTTCGTGCTACTTTTGAACTTGTTGATGGAATCCAGTCAAAAATCTATTATCTTCGAGCTCTGTCAGTTGCACAAGCCTTTCTTCCTAAAATAACAATATCCATCTACATATCTTTGCCCCTAACACAGGCTTTTTAATTAAGTACTTTAATGCAAAATGGTTTGTATACATCTTAAAGTATTTACCTATCAAGTAGTGTCTGAACTTCTGGAGTGTGTACAGCATAGCCAAACTTTTGCGCTCTGTTGTTGAATAATTATTCTCAACTTTAGACAACTTCCTACTCACAAACACTATAAGGTGATCCAATTCTCCCTCACCGGCCTGTGTTAGTACTGCCCTGAGCACAATACATGACGCGTCCACATGCACATGAAATTCCTTCTTCCAATCTAGAAAAACGAGGATCGGATCGATGACCATATTTTCCTTCAACACATCTAGGCTTTGTTGATACTCTTCATTCCAATAAAACATAGCATCCTTCTTTAGCATCTTCTCCATCGGCGCAGTAATCTGGGCATATATTTTGATGAACTTTCTATAGTATCTTGTATGCCCCAATGTTGCTCGTAGTGGTTTCACACTTCTTTGTGCCTCCAAATTAATTATAACCGTGATCTTAGCAGGGTCTACCATCAAGCCTTGTATGCATACCACGTGACCCAAAAAGATCCCAAAAGGGACATAGAACAAACATTTCTTCAAATCGAGCATGATCTAGTACCTTTGACATGTATCCAACCCAAACATTGTCCAATAATCGAAGTATACCTCCAAAAACTTGTGAATGAAGTTCTTGAACGTCGCAGTAACTACACGTGAAAATATCGTCGACACGTTCTTTAGTCCAAATGGCATCACGGTATACTGAAAGCATCCCCATTCAGTTGTGAAATTCATATTACTTCTATCCTCTGGCGCGATCTTGATCTAATGGTACCCATAGAACCCATCAGTGAATGAATACACTCCCTGATCGCCAACATTATCCAGTACTTCGTCGGTAAACAAAGTCGGAAAGGGATCATGTATGCAGGCATCCTTCAACTTCCTGAGGTCTACGCATATCCTTATTTCATCCTTTTGCTTCTTTTCCTGAACCAATATTGGGCTCACCCAATCAGATTCTTCGACTGGTTCAATAATACCTGTGGCTGCATTTTATCCAACTCTAAGTGGACCCTTTCTTTATACTTCAGATTGAGGCAGTAAGGCCTTTGCTTGATCAGCTTCATGTCTTGTTTCAGCGTAATTTTCATAACTCCCAAGTCTCCTATTATCCCCTTTAGGTATGAGAACTTCATAGGGAACAAGTTCTGGTATTCGCGACGCAATTTAGCAACCTTTTCTATTGTTGCATCATCCCAGGAGTCCCCAATATTTTTAAACTTCGGCTTCACCTCTATCCCAATGTTTACATCTTGTTTTTAGTGGCACGGTGATATTTGGATTTTCAATTTGTGGCCCTTCAACTTCACAGTGACCTTCAGTCTCTGGGATATTAACGTTCCTCGGATCCTCGTCCTCTTCCTTAGCAGTCACATTATAGCACTCCACCGCGTGGCTCAACTGGGTGGTCCAATCTAGTTGAATTAAGTCCAAGGGATCCTGTGGTACTCTAAATATTGCAGCCTTAACTTCCTATAATGCCTTGTTAATACTTTCAAACCCATCCTCAAATCTAAACATCATCAAGAATACCTGTCACAAAACATCCCATTCTTCAGTGCCATGGCGGAGCTCTGTTTTCAAGTACTAGTTCATCGGTATTACATCCAAAGTATGATAAAACAGATGCACCCATTCAGGCTGAGGCTCCACTCCATAGACCTTAGTCCATTTGGCCAGGTGATCGCGCAGATCATCCCTTCCATCATATTTCTCTGTTAGCTGCACTCGTGGGTGACCAAACCACAATCTCATCATCTTTCTATACATGCACCAATCATCAAAAATGTCTTTGTGTGTACCCCACCATCTGGAAAGTGTAACACACAGTGGCCAATCCAAGGTCTAGAAGCAATGCTTCTCTAGCAGTTCCCTCTCGAATGCATCCAAAAATTTAATGACATCAATTAAATCATCATAGTAAGGCATATTTCTTACCTCTGACGATACACGACGCAATGACTTGGTCATCATATTACAGCGCAATGTAGATACTTCATGTAGTCGATTCTGGTAGTGATCCAACTCCTCATGTTAATCTGATGTGTAGGAACTTTCACGGTCCGAAGAAATGCATCCATCTACTGGTAGATTCACCCAGTCCTGATCTCGTACTGTTATCTTATAAATTTGGTCCAAATCATCATCACTTTCATAATCGCGGACTGGCTTAGTATAGCGCAGTCCCTCTGCAAGGTTGAGGGGTACTACTACGCGGAGCAATTTCTTCTCAAATATCATCTTTCACTTCTTCAAATTGATTACCACATTCATGTCAGTGGCCCAATCGATCCCAAGGAGCACAGGGTAGGGATTTTTTTCATCCACAATCTCTATCACTTCGAAGTCATCTAATGCACTCACACTCTCAATATCCACGGTCACTCCCTACAATCTTCCCATGGGGATAATTTTATGATGATTTTCCATATTTAACTGAATCGGAGACCACTGCATCGCAGGTCTCCCCATCCTTTCCCATGTCTATTTAGGCAGAACATTCGCGTCCAACCTGAGATCCAGAATTACTTAATCCATCTCATACTCTCTTATCTGCATAGTGAGTCTCATCTCACGCCTCGTTCTTTCCTTATGCTTACCAATCTTCTCAACCTCCTTTTCTAGAGCTTTATGGACCCATTCACTTTCTTCAGGCCACTTCCCCTTATCTTCGCCAAATGTCATCCCACTCCACAGCACAATATTTACCTTGGGATCCTCTTCGTGAGGCTCAACCCTCATCATCTGTAGGTTCCAAGTCGGCTATGGAGGTTGCGCCCCCTTTTCATGTATCTGAGCTAGCAATACCAGCAATCTTCAATTGGATGGTCAAACTAAGTACAATATCAGCATGACAGACACATCGTATTGAGGAAGTCTCGCGCATAGTGTCCTGGTCCTCCACATTTGTAAGAAATGACCTATCCCTGACATCTTCTAGGTCCTCCTCCACCTCGGCCTCATCCGCGCCCCTGATATTCGCCTCACACTCCCCCTGCACATTGGTTCGGAGGTCGGGTTTCTACCTGCACCCTATATGCGGGTGTTCTATCCATAATTAACACGTAACTATGGTAGTTTCACTCATCGTGATGCACTGATTGACAGAAGTTGTAGAAGAGTTGTTGCAGTGCCTGTACAAATTTCTGCAACAAATGGCAATTGTTTATCACGTGTTTCCCAGCTACCTAACAGATAGCACACCATAGTGCGGGCCCTTCACTTGGCCCTGCTTGAGCCTCCAGCCTCAAAGGCATTGGTCCTCTTTCTACAACATAATTCATGAATTCTAGGCAGTAATATTTGTCATGTCCATGGATTTTTCACTTTAAGCACCAAACTTCTTCTCATACCTCTAGCCGAGTTATTCTATCCTTCTTCAAAATATGGATTTCTAGGCAAAGGTTCTACAACTACGCATGAATTTGCTAAACCCCTAAATTAGCATCTTGGATCGGTGTCTCATGAAATCTCATCACAATTTCAAGAGCTTCCGCCTAGGTCCCAATCTTTTGTTGTGATAGCGCAACCCTTAGATGAGGCAGGAGAAAAGCTACAAACCATTCGCAGTTCTTCTCATCTATGAGATTCATGTTGGCTTCACAAATTGTACACTTCAATCTCTGATCCAAATCACAGGGTGTCTCAACAGGCTTCATCATGATCTCTTTGAATCCCACAATTGATTGCGCTTTAGAATTAGGTCTACCGAATTCCTTATTCATCACGGCCTAGATATCTACCAACACAGACATCGGGTTATTAGTGCAGTACTTAATGTACCACATTAGCGCGCATTCTTGAAAAGCACTAATCAACATTGCTTTCCTCATTTGATCATTTTTGATACCCTAAGCTTCCCATATATCCTTCACGACGAACCAAAACTGTTCTAAATCCTCATTTCCCAAGCCCTTGAACACAAGTAACTTTACTGAGTTTTCCATACTCAATGGTGGTGGAGGTGGTGGTGGTGTAGGTAAAGGCGTATGTGGCGAAGGTGAAGATGGAGGTGATATGGGTGGATGGGGTATTCATGGGAACCCTCTCTTTATCAACTGAACAGTGCTCTTTGGAGAATCCTGTGCTGCTTCCTCGTCATCACTCAAAGGAGGTTCAATCAACGGGCTATATTCAGGGCCTTTTTTCCCTCTATTCCTGAAGGTCTTTCCACTTTGCGTAGCCCCAAACATCAAGGTAGCTACATAACCCACTTTTCACATAAGATTGTCTTAATCTGGGTATTTAAAGACTTTAAATACATACCTCATGGCCCCTAGAAGAAGTGGTGCTCTCCTTCACTGTAACTGTCTGAGGTATCGACTGCGAACTCTGTCACAAACCATCCTATGAGATAATCAAGCCAATGATCGATAGCGCGTGTGAGCTTATCTTCAAAGGCTTCTAATCTCCGCACTAACTCCGGGGTACAGAGTATTGGACCGTCAAGCCTCCACCTTCCTTGGTCGTTTTCCAATTTCACAATCCACTTGTACAATTCGACCAGGAAGGAATAGAAGAATATCTCATGTATCTTTGTGTACAAATATCTGTCCAACCACTATTATTTTTTCAAGCGTGGATTCTTGTTCTCTTGTGCGTGAATTCGTGTATCTTTCTATCCAACCAATCTTCGATCTCCTTCTTAGTTGGATTCCAATGATGCGACATCACAGATCCCTTTATACGGATCCCGGTCCTGACAATGGAACCAATTGTTGTCTTAATGGGCCTTAACCTAGGTTCATCATTAATTAGCCAAGAAAATCCCTATACTACTAGCCCTTTCGACATCAATCCACGAAGCGCGGACTAAAGTCTTACCCGAAGCAGTATGGGGGGATGCGAGAACCAAGTTTCCACACCTTGGGATGGCAGTGATGTCATTTTATGCCCTAACCCTTCCTTCATGCAGATCGATAAGCCTTTTAGGGCTTATCGATATACTCCCCTTAGTCGTCCTCTAGCCTCCACGAAGGTATATGACTGTCTTTTGCGTACCCGAAATAGGCAATTCAGACACTTACACAGCTCTGTAATTACTCTTACTGTTGTTTTTGACCCAGATTAGCTTAAGTAATGGCTGACTTCAACATGCATTATGATTATCTTCATGTAAACAAATTTTCTTACTTGCCTTCATATAACAAATTAAAACCCATAGATTCATGCATCAATACAGCATTAAATCATAAACCCAATATTCAACATAACACAATCACATGCATTCATAACAGAAGTAAAATAGCTCATACACAGGTAATTCCATAATAATTCTCTTTATTGATATGCAGATCTCCTTTACATAGTCTAACTACCTTGCGCACATAGCTGTAAGGGTCTATGCACTTAGCTACAGACTTCTACCCTAGGCCTCTATGGACACAACTGCAGAGCCTCTTTCTTATGCTAAGACTCTTCGCTCTTAGCTCTCACAGACCCATTAGATTAATGACTCTTAAAAACATATCTTAATTGAACTAAAACTCTCCCTTACACTCTTCTAAGACTTCCCTTTTTATAAAATCCCATGGTCCATGGACCAAGGGTGGATCTCCTAAAGCTGACACAAGTTACATAAACTAAGGGAGGAGACCCTTGATGACTCTTTACATCTTCATGCTCTGCGACCACAAAATGTGGATACTTTACATTCTTTATACAAAACCTAGGCCTTTAACCCCAAGATTAACCCTAGGGGACTCATTCCCAACAACTGGGAAGATCTGCACTTGCTTTGGCCAGATATTTCCTTGCCCGGCTAGGCACTATGCAATCCTAAGGCTCAAGATACAAGCGTGGCCTTTGGAACTATGCAGTGCATAGTACATCTTGGCTCCAACTATGCACTGCATAGTTTGAGGAGCCAACCTGTCACCTTGGCCATTGAGATTGTTCAATGTGCAGTCTCTCCTAGACCATTGCCCAGGCCAGTGAAGCTCATCGACTCATGTTTCGGGAATAATATTATCAACACATGTATCACTTAACCGAGCTATTGAAGCTCATGGACTCACTTTTCTATGCCACCCACAATTATGTGAACACAAGAGACATTGTCAAAAGCTGGGCCAAAGACCCATAAAAGTTTCGATAGACACCCACCCTATATACAAGACAAATTCCCTCAAGAATGCATACTCGTTCTTAGTTATCTTAACTTGGAAAATCCATGGTCAGCAGGGCACGGAAACCTTTTGTGAACAGTGGACAGTCTTTTTGGACCAAGTTGTGAACAAGGGGAAGTCATTCAACTGGTCAAATCTATTGGCTTGATAGTTGAGGGCCCATGTAACAAAGGCTTAGAGACCTCTTGATGGTGAGCAAGCAAGGTTCTATATGTCTGCATATTTATTTGATGCAATTTATGGACAACAAAAATTCCCTAACATGAACTAGACATGGACAACATGAGAATTTGTCATGCACATCTATTGCAAGTTACTTTTAGATTGCAGTCATCGAGGAGTGATGGCATAGCTAGCTGACCACTTCATCATCCCACTTTACAAGCTCATCTTTGAAGAAAATCCACCTTACATGTCACAAGGAGCAATGGAAATGATAGAAGACATCAGAGATTGGTATGCCTCACGAGGTGGCACCTTCCTTAGAGTTTTCTATAGAGAGAAGCCTTTGCTTGTTTTACCAAGTTATGCCACTAAAAATCTTTTCATTCAAGAAGTGTCATATCATCTGGCTACAGGCTTATCAATAGGTTTACACATGAAGAAGAAAGCACCATGGCCCACTCTTCCTGTGTAAATTGGATTATAGAAGATAAATAACTTGAAAGTTGTGAATGTCAAGGGAAAGGAAATAGTCATGTTTTCATTTGGTACTTGGGACTTTAATCTGTATGATCCTCATGGTATTTGTAAAGACCATTGTGCAAGAGTTTACTTTCTGTGGATTGACGGGGCATTCCATTGGCCAGAGGAGGAACCATGAAGGAATTTCTACAATTCCTCCAGACTCTGTGATCCGATCAATTTAGCAGGGAATTCACAAGATGCTCCATAGATGGAAGCATTTCTGAAAGAAAAAATAGCAGAAGGCAGAAATCCCATGTAGCACAAGAAAAAGAGGAAG
The DNA here is from genome assembly GCA_000404065.3 of Pinus taeda. Classification (NCBI taxonomy): domain Eukaryota; kingdom Viridiplantae; phylum Streptophyta; class Pinopsida; order Pinales; family Pinaceae; genus Pinus; species Pinus taeda. The sequence goes on from APFE030153197.1 coordinate 71,534, forward strand.
ATTGTCGATAGTCCATAGGGAAAACAAAGATACAATTTGAAGGAATATCATATTCTCATGAAAGAATCTTTAGCAGCAAAAGCAAAGAGGAAGCATAGGATACATAGAGTAGAGTGGAGGAAGAGAGAAAATCAGAGGTTGCAGAAAGCAAAATGTTGGGTGTGGAGCATGATTATCATCCTAATTTAGAGGTCTTTGTTTGAGCTGGATGTATACCTTATGAAGATTGTACACCCATCCACGCGGGGGTGTGCGGGGAGGACTTGTCCCACCCACGAGGGTTTGGGGGAGGGGGGTATCCCCCCCAGCTAGGGATCCATGGGCTAGCAATCCCCCGGTGGGGGTTTTGGGGGCAGTGCCCCCGAAGCTAAAAAAAAAATTAAAATTGCCTTGTAAAAGTATAGTAATTTCTAGTCAATATGGGTCGTTCCTCTGATGCTTCGAACACTACAATTGGAGCTGTCTTGGGACAAGAGCGAAACCATATTCCTTATGCTATCTATTTCATTAGTAAGAATATGACCCCTGTTGAGCTTAATTACACAATTACTGAGAAAGAATTTTTAGCAGTCATTTATGCTATTAATAAATTTCAACATTACATTATTGGTTACCCTACTTTTGTTCATACTGACCACTCGGCTATTAAGTATTTAATGAACAAATCTTTCACAAATGCTCGAGTTACCAAATGGTTATTATTATTACAAGAATTTGATATTACAATTGTAGATCAACCAAGTAAAGAAAATGTAGTTGCCAATTTTCTTTCTCGGATAAAAACTAATGATAATACTCCAATAAATGATTCCTTTCCTGATGAGTATTTATTTGCAGTATCTGCTCACTCACCTTGATATGCAGACATTATCAACTATCTGGTTGCAGGGAAGCTACAATCACACCTATCACATTGGGAGAAAAGAAGGATCATTCAACAAAGTGCACGGTATAGCTGGATAAGTGGGTGTCTTTTTCCTACAAGGCTTGATCAGGAAATCCAAAGATGCATTAGGGAGGATGAGGTTTATGATATACTAAAGGCTTGTCATGATGGCCCTTGTGGAGGGCATTTTGCTGATAAGAGAACAGCACATAAAATTCTCACAATGGGTTATTATTGGCCCTCACTCTTCAAGGATGCAAAGAAATATGTTCAGGTCTGTGATAGTTGTCAGAGAATGGGTCAACCTAATCATAGAGATGAAATTCCATTGAATCCCCAGGTAATACTTGAACCCTTTGAAATATGGGCTTTAGACTGAGAGCCCCTTGTGTAATAGCAGGGCGTTCCTTTTTAATTGCAATAGAAGTAGATCCAAGGGAGGCTCCAGGTAGTGGGACTTTAACTATTTTATAACTAGCTTGATGATAAATATCACCACACTAACTACACATATATTCATTATACCAATCTTTTTCTGTATTCTTCTTAGCTGCGGATGCTACATGAGCTAAAGTATACAAATTAAGCTCTTTGTCATAAGCTTCCCTTGTTGTTATTAATTCATGTTTATAAGCTTCGAGTTCGGATTTTAAAAACTCATTTTCCTGTAGAAGGGAAGCCAAGGTGACTGGGATTTGTGTAGTAGTGGGTGTCTCGGTAGCTGATTCCAGTGAATGAAAGGCCTGTTTTTCCGTCGCATCTTCATCATTCGGAAACTCAGCAGGTGGTTCTTGTGTGGAAACTGCTGAATCATCAGCTACATCATCCTAAGCATCAAAATTTTGCATACCAATAGATGGCTCTTGTGTGGCAGCTGCTAACTGAGTAGCTGATTCTTGTGTAACAGCTACAGTTTGTGCAACATGTTGGTTGCTTTGTTCATCAGCAGTTGGTTCTTGTGTAGCAATTGTTGAATCAATAGCTGGTTCTTGTGGGGCAGCTACACCTAGCTCGTATGTTTTCTATTCATCGGTAGGTGGTTCTTATGTAGAAAATGCTGAATCAGTAGCTGGTTCTTGTGGGGCAACTACACCTAGGTCATCTATTTTCTATTCATCAGCAGGTGGTTCTTATGTGACAACTGCTGAATCAGTAGCTGGTTCTTGTGGGGCAGCTACACCTAGGTCGTCTATTTTCTATTCATCAACAGGTGGTTCTTGTGTGACAACTGCTGACTAAGTAGCTGGTTCTTGTGGGACAGCTACATGTTGTACATCATCTTGGGTATCTAAATTTAGTGGATCAGCAGTTGGTTCTTGTGTGGCAGCTGCTGAATTAGTAGTTGGTTCTTGTGTGGTAGCTACATTTTCTAAAATAAATGATGTCACAAAATCATGGGAATCTTGCATTTCAGTACCCGAGGGTGAGACAGGTAAAGATTCGGGTGCTTGGGACTGTGATGGGGTATGGGGTTTTAGGCTAATAGTTGGGGAATTGGAATGGCAGTAACAGTTGTTGCTTCAGTAGACGTCCTCATTTGTCTTCAAGGTAAAAAGGCAAAGAAAGTAGTAGTTTTTCTTTTCTGAGCGGGTTTTTCAGGGATGGTGGTTTCTTTGGTTGAAGCCCTTGTTTGTCTTTTAGGTGGAGAAGTAATTTTGTCCTACCTTTTTCTTTTTAGCTTAGCAATGGGAAGGTTGTCATCAGAATCATCACTAGGGATATGGATAGTGGGATCGGATGATTCAGCTAAATTATGGGGTGGAGTCAATGTAGTGGAGGGCTCAATTGGGTTGGCTACTGTGGGTGGTGGAATTTCTGGGGAATCAAAGATGCTCCCTAGTTGTTGCGCAGAAGGATTTTCAACTTGTTGAGGGATTCTAAGGGTTTGTTGAGGATTTTCAGGAGGAGCTTCAAGAGTTTCAACATCTAGTTGGGGAATTTCAACTGTTGTTTGAGGAACTTCAGCAGCTTCTTGGGGATTTTCGATTGTTGCTTGAGGAATTTCAGCAGCTTCTTGGAGATTTTTAACTGCTGCTTGAGGAATTTCAGCAGCGTCTTGGGGTTCTAGGGGTGGGTTGTTAAGGGGAGTGGGATTCTGTTGGGAAAAACCCCTCTGAATTAATAGATGAACAAGATGATGATGGGTGAGGGAAAGGAGTGGGTACTTCGCATTCATGTAGTAATGTGACATATTTTTCAGACACCTGAGTAGATAGCATGGCATATTTAACAGTCGACCATGTCTCAAATGATTTAACAACACAAAATCATCCTGATAGACTACCTGGTAACGTCCTTCACAGGTGAGGTAATGCTTGACGAATTGTGCAACCATCGGCCATGGAGGTGGTAATGAATGAAGCGCAAAACCCCTACCTTTAGGCTCGACCTGCTCTCCAGGTAGAAGAAAGTCCTACTGTGCATTCAAAATGATGTGTTTACGACTAAACCATTGAATGCCATCGGCCAGTAAACCTAAAACCTTTGCTATATCATCCTCTGAGACTGGAATTCGAACTCCTTGAATAGTAGAGTAGCCTTCCTGTAGATTACATGCAAATTCAAGGACTTGTTGAGGATCGAATCCTTGAAGCCTCTAAAAATAATCTACCCAGCCTGCCTACTGAAAAATCTGATATACTTCTGGGTGTAATTCCAATAGAGCTATTGAGCCAGGTTCATTTCGAATAGCAGAACCTCCCATAGTTACTAGCTTCAGTAAAATGCACAACGCAAAGCTGAGTTACCGCACCTGAGATAGAGTAAATTTTGCAAATGAGGTAATGAAATAATAGGACAGAGATGGGGTGATAAGACATGATCATGGTAAAAAAACGACGGTGATTGGTGTATTGTGAAATGATGGCATAATTTTGGTATTCCCCCCAACTACGGCTGAAATGATGAGTTTAGATGTACGGAGATTGTGGTAGTCATGTCATAATCTTCTCATTAACTATAGTTTAATAATATTTACACATAACAAATGCATACCTCATGTTTACCTTTGATTGATATTCGAAAAATATAATGTCTGTTGCTAATAGATCACCAATGGTTATGGAAAAGGGTTTTGAAATATGAGGGTATTTATATGAAAGGCCTTTATAAAAATAGGAGGAGGTAGTGAAAGAACAAATTTATAAGAATCAATAGATGATTCTCACAATGGAAAGTAATGTGTATTCATTATTTGAGAAGAATTGATGTTTCAATCACGGGAAATGGGTAAAAGTTGGTGATGGAATGGATGGAAATTGGTGTTTCAGCAACGGGAAAAATGGGAAAGGTTGGTATTTCAACAACGGGAGATTGGTGTTTCAGCAACGTGAACAATAAAGAGAGATGTTGTTGTAAATAAGAAAAAATTGGGGAAATGTTGTTGAGAAGTAATGGGGAACATAGGGAGGAGAAAAAGGAAAAGTTATCAAAGTGGGGGAATGAATTGTGAATTGAAGTGAGATGATAATGCTCCCCAAAATGAAGCTTAAACATGCTTGCAATACAATTTTTCTTTTCAACCAGCCTCCCAATCTGAGACCTGCAAAATAATCAATTGTAACATGCCAACCCTTAACAAGGATTATTAGTTAAGAAATCTAATCTAATACTAAAAAAAAATATAATCCAGAGATTAAATGCAATGAGGGGCAGTAGGCTCCCCCAAAAAGATATAATGTGAATCTGCCATGCAAGTGGCTTTAAAATCCTCTTTAGAAATAGGTTGCTAGTACAAACGAAGCTGATACCCATTTACTAACAATGGTGTTCTAGAATCATCAATTGTTAGGAGCCTTACTGTTCCATTGGGGAAAACAGTATCTGTTTCATAAGGTCCCAACCACCTTGTTCGTAATTTCCCTTGAAATTTTTCAAACAGAGAATCATACAATAGAGCCCAATTACCCTTTTGGAACTGCTTATGCTTAATAGTTTTATCATGCCACCTGGTTCTTTGTTGTTGAATCATAGTTGTTTGATGGATGGCATCCAACCTCTTTTCTTCCAATTCTGGAGCTGCTACAACCTAGCTGTCGGTGCATCAGTCAAATCAAGGTTAACAGCTAAAGCAGTTCTTAAGGTTTTAATCTCAAATTCCACAGGAAAAACAACACTTTTACCATAAACCAATTCATAGGGAGAAAATCCTGTAGTGTTCCTCCAGGTAGTTTTGTAAGCCCATAATGCCTCAGGTAGCCTTTGAGACCAGTGCTTCCTATTTTCCTTCATTTTTTCTGTTAGAATTGCTTCTATGACTTTGTTTGTGCTTTCCACCTGACCATTGGCTTGGGGGTGGTAAGGTGTAGTCATTTTATGATGAATATGATATTTTTGAAGTGTGGCTTTAAAACCATGAGAATTGAAAGGAGGTCCTCCATCTGTAACTAGCTCTCTAGGCACTCCAAATCTAACAAATATTTCTTCAAATGAAAAGGTTAAAACAGATTCTTCGTTAACTCTAATAAGTGCCTTGGCTTCCACCCATTTATTCATATAATCTGTACAAACTGATATGTAAACTCTTTGACTAGATGGAGGATTGATGGGTCCTATAAATTCTAGATCCCATCTTTCAAATGGTTCAAGTATTACCTGGGGATTGAATGGAATTTCATCTCTATGATTAGGTTGACCCATTCTCTGACAACTATCACAGGCCCGAACATATTTCTTTGCATCCTTGAGGAGTGAGAGCCAATAATAACCCATTCTGAGAATTTTATGTGATGTTCTCTTATCAGCAAAATGCCCTCCACAAGGGCCATCATGAAAAGCCTTCAGTATATCATAAACCTCATCCTCCCTAATGCATCTACGGATTTCCTGATCAAGCCCTATATGAAAAAGACACCCAGTTATCCAGCTATACCATGCACTTTGTTGAATGATCCTTCTTTTCTCCCGATGTGATAGATGTGATAGTAGTTTCCCTACAACCAGATAGTTGGTAATGTATGCATACCAAGGTGAGTGAGCAGATACTGCAAATAAATACTCATCAGGAAAGGAATCATCTACTGGAGTATTATCATCATTTTTTATCTAAGAAATAAAATTGGCAACTACATTTTCTTTACCTAGTCGATCTACAATTGTAATATCAAATTCTTGTAATAATAATAACCATCTAGTAACTCGAGTATTTGTGACAGATTTGTTCATTAAATACTTAATAGCCGAGTGGTCAGTATGGACAAAAGTAGGGTAACCAGTAATGTAATATCGAAATTTATTAATAGCATAAATGACTGCTAAAATTTCTTTCTCAGTAACTGTGTAATTAAGCTCAGCAGGGGTCATATTCTTACTAATGAAATAGATAGCATAAGGAAGATGGTTTTCCTCTTGTCCCAAGACAGCTCCAATTGTAGTGTCCAAAGCATCAGAGGATATATGAAAGGGAAGTGCCCAATCGAGTCCCCTTAGAATAGGAGTTGTAGCCAACTGATGCTTAATTTCATCAAATGCTTTCTTGCAAAGATTAGTCCACTTAAATTCAGCATTTTTCATAAATAACACAAACAAAGGAAAAGCTTTTAGAAAAAAAATTAATAAACCTTCTGTAGTATCTAGCATGTCCTAAAAAACTTCTTACATCAGTTTGTGTTTTAGGGATAGGAAGGGTCTGAATTACCTGTATTTTGGATGGATCCACTTGAATCCCTAGGAATGAAATGAAGTGCCCAAGTACAATTCCTTCATTCATCATATGACATTTTTCAGTACTCAAGGAAAGGTGAGCTTGTATACAATGTTTAAGTACTTTCTCAAGGTTTTGTAATGCATCTTCAAAAGTCACACGATAAGGAGTAAAGTCATCCATAAATATCTCCATAGAGTCATTAAGCATATTAGAAAAGATTCCTATCACTGCTCTTTGAAACGTTTCTAGAGCATTACATAGTCCAAATGGGAGGACTCTATAAGCAAAAGTTCCACAAGGACTAGTAAAAGTGGTCTTGTCTTGGTCTTGGGGTGCAATTTTGATTTGGTTATATCCGCTAAAACCATCTAAAAAGGAAAAGAATATTTTCCCTAGCAAACTGTCTAGAACCTGATCAATGAATGGCAAGGGGAAATGATCTTTCTAAGTGGCTTTGTTTAGGGCTCTATAATCTACACACACTCTCCATTTCCCGTTTTTCTTAGGTACTATCACCAATGGAGAAACCCATTCACTGTTAGATATGGGGTATATAAACCCTGCATTAAGTGATTTTTGAAGTTCTTCTTTAACAATTTCCCTCAAATTAGGATTCATTTGTTGCTGGGGTTGACAAACTCGTTGGTACCCTTCCTTAATATAAATATGATGAGTACATAATTCAGGAGGGATCCCCTTCATATCTGTGTAGTCCCATGTGAATGCTTCCTTATTTTCACGAAGTAACTTCATTAGTTGTTGTGTTTCAGCATCTGATAGGTTGGGGTTTATGTTCAATGTTTTGCCAAGTTTAATTTCTATTGTTATGCTTTTAGAGGAGATAGCAGTTGATGTTTGAGGTAGATTTTCTGATTTAAGCCTTTCCTGTATTTCAGGTTTCAAAATTGCAGTCAACTGGTTATATGTTTCAGAAGTGACCAAGGAGGGTTCAAACATAAAATTACTAATTACTTCATCCTTCGTGGTGTCCTTAAGAGTTAAGGCTTGTTCAATAGTCAAAATGGGTTGAGTGGCATTATCATCATAATCCAACCATACATAATCATCATTATTAAGCATAGGTGTGGCATGAGGATAAAGAGTAAGCTACTTAGTTTTGCATCCATTTGAAAGTGTCATTAAGCCTGACCTACAGCTGATACAAACATCAGTTGTAGCTAGCCAGGGTCTTCCCAAAATTAAAGGATGTCCCCCCAACTTTGTTTTAGTCTGTAGTACGACAAAATCAGCTGGGTAATTCCAGGATTCCACTAAAATAATTAGTTCCTCAATAACTCCTTCAGGTTTGATGGTGGAATGATCAGCTAACTCTAGAATGGTCGATGTCTCTCTAATTACATTCTTTAGCTGTAGCAGCCGTGAGGTTTCAAGGGTCATAATATTTATAGCAGCACCTAAGTCTACTAGGACTCATGAAATAATAGTTTTTCCAATCTGTATTGTAACCGTAGGATGGCCAGGATCACCATATTTAACAGGAGGAGATTTTTCCGAACATTAGAGCAGCTAGATCACCCATAACATGAACTGTAAGGGGTCTTTAGCTTTTCTACCAGGTTTCTTAATACAGATATCTCTGACAGTTCTGGCATAAATTGGTACATCTCTGAGTGCTTGTAAGAGTGGAATTTTGACATAAAGATTATGCAATTCTCCTAAAAGACTAAAGATAGGTGGTTCAGGTGTCTTAGTGAGAGCTAAATGATCAGGGAATTGTGGCTTTGTTGTTTTAGCAGTTTTATTAGAGGGTGGTTCTGCTGTTTCAGCACCCTTATTAGGTAAATTTTTCCTTTCTGTCTCTTCTTTGTCAGAGTCAGAAGAAGTGATATCATCAATAATAGGCTCAACTACTCTCCCGGATCGTAAATGAATATCATTACACTACACAGGAAGGGCAGGAGATATAAGTTGGTTCCAAATATCAATGACTTGCACAGCTTTATTATTAGGGTTAGGAATTGGTTGTACAGGTCGTTGGGGTCTTATTGTATGATTATTTGGTGGAGCACCTGATGGTAGAGAGATAGGTTACTGAAACTGAGGAAATTGGTTTGGAAACGGGATTTGTTGAGCTCTCCAGTTTGGGTTCCATTGATTAAAATTAGATTGTTGTGGAGGCCAAGGAGACCACATTGCAGGATCTACCAAGGGAGAGTTTGTTTGTTGCATGGTTTGGAAGTTCATTTGGTTAAAGGGTGGATATTGCATTTGGTTGAAGGGCAGATAATTTGCTTGATTGAAATAAGGATAATTATTCCAACGATTAAATGGCATATTAGAGTTCATACCTTGTCCTCGTGGTTGCCATTGCCTCCTTTGTGTCAGCAAATAAACTGCTTCATCTTCCTCCTCGGTTGGTTGCAAGGCTGCTTTTATTCTTGGTAAAGATGGCCATTGTTCAGTTTCATGATACTTCTCAAAAATGGTGAAAATTGGTACCTTGTCTAATGGACATTCCCTTAGTGGATGTTTTTCTCTGCATTTAGGACAGAAGATAGCCAAAGCAGCTTCTGCCTCTGCTTGTTTCTTCTTAACATGCAAGGTATCAATCTGTGAAGTAAAAGAGCTTAACATTTCAGTTTTAAATTCCTCAAGTAAATTACCTATTTCAGCACTTGTTGCTCCCCCACTAGCTGATTTTTGGACTCTTGAATATGTATTATCCCTGCTTTTTTATCTATTTGCAACTCCTCTTGAACATCTCTTACAGAGGTTGACAATTTTATCATAAGATTCCTTAGATATGTCCCCTACCAAGCATATTTAACATCTCTAAACAATCATCCCTTACCCCTTTCAATAATATTGCCTTAAGAATATCTTTACTTACATTGGGGTGATCGGATCTCTGCAAATTGTATTGTAATCTTTCCAAAACGTCCTCCAAATTTTCATCCTCCTTTTGAACCATCTTGAATAGTTCCTCCCTTTTTTCTCTCATCCGGCAATAGTCTTAATATATGGCCAGAAACTTCTCCTTCATCTGCTCCCATGTTGTGATCACATGACCTCCCAGGCTCATAAACCATCTTAGTGCATTTACTTTTACTGTCGTTGGAAATAGCTTCAACTTCTAAGCATTAGTAACACAATCATAACTTATACACGATATATCAAACTCGAAAAGAAACTCATCAGGGTCTTCAGAAGATAAACAATGGAAGTTAGGTAAGGTTGAGAGTGGGATATTCTTCATAGGAGTTTCCCCTCTGGGAAGATCCCCGATAGGAAATCCCAAGGTGGAGAGAGAATTCTCGCCTCTTCCCTCTCCTCCTCCTTGTTCCCCACCAAAGAGTCCTTCATTGTTTCCATCCACTGGTTTTTCCCTTATTGCACTTGCCCGGTCTTTAGCATTTTCCATTGGACCCTCAATGTCTTGAACTGGTTCCTCAATGTCTTCTACTGGCCCCTCAATATATTCTATTGGTTCTTCAATATCTTCTACCAGTTCTTCATTGTTCTCTACTATTTCCTCAACCCTTTCAGGGCCCACAACTTCCTCCGTTTCGTAATTTGTCTGGAGAGAATGCTGAGTCTTTGGCTTCCGAGAGCTTAGCCTCTGAGAAGTTTCAGCTTTTGATATAATCTCATCAATAAAAGTTCTCCTTCCTCCTCTTCCTTTTCCCTTGCCACCTATACGATTAGTTTTCTTACGTCCTCTCATGCATTCTGCACATCTGAAAGAAAAACATTAATGCTTTTAAAATCTATGATTGCCTTCCCCATCAACGGCGCCAAAATGTTGGTCACTTTAATTGTTTATTAATTTGAACAACTAAGTGCTACATAAATTGTCAATCGAGGGAAGTATTTTTATTTCAAAGGCAACTACGCACTATATGTGCTCAATCCCAAAAGCAATAAAGTTGTAGTAATAAATAAACTAGTCACACCTTGCTCCAAGCAAGCTAAAGCTTCACTCTGAGTTACAGACAATTACCAAAGAATGCTTAATTTCATTAAAAGAGTAATCTAATGAAAAGGAATCAATCTACAAAGGAAAACACTATCTATGCTGTGACAGAGGACAGGACCCTATTCCCGAAGTAGGAACCTTCAGCACCTGTTCTTGATTACCATGCTTTCCAACTCACTCTGTAAACTCAATTGCCAATGAAGCACTCATGAACTAACTGTAGATGAACTAAGTAATGCAGCAATCAATTAGAAAATAGAGTTTAGCAATAATGCATAAGCAACAATCAGTAAACAGGACTTTTAACAAAGTATGGATAAGAAACACACTTAACACTGCAGAAATATAATGGGTGAATCTTGTGATGAAGGTGGGCTTTGTCCTCCTCACAAGATTCCCCAGGAAATGAGAACTAGAAAGAAATGTTCAAAAAATATTTTATTCATCCATCAATATGTCATGTTACAAAAAGATTCCAGTTCTGTTCCTTCAACTAGACATAGATGTCTCCTCTTTTTAAAGAGGAGACATCTATTACAATAGATTACATTGTAAGTCCTATTTTAACCCAATATACCAAAATAGGAAAATCAGTTTTCCCATCAACAAAATTTTGTTACAGTAATGCTGACTTTGGATCATGGTCGTTACATCTAGCGTAGCAGCTACTTCGATGATCTTCTTCTGTTGCTGTCAAATCTAGGATGCAAATCACGAATGTTTCAACCATGGGATTTGCGCGTCATTCTTACTATTTCAGCAACTGTAGAAGTAATCTTGCAGTATCCAGGCTGTTTCAGCAATGTGGACCGCACATTGTTCTTTAGCTGTTTCAGCAACTATCCGATTCAATGATTAACTATGAAGATAATTATATGTAAAATAATTAAACATATAGTAATGAGAAGAAATATTGTGTACCTTTGGAACAAATGGGTTAAAGTAATAATATGAACTTAAAATATAGGTTGGAAAAGGATGACATAATGGCAAAATATATGGTCAAAAAGGGACAATATGGGATCCTAACAGTTACCATACTTCACTCTACGCATTTTCACAGTCAAGGCATGACATTACCACCCACCGCTAGGAATCATACTCCAAACGGTTTGAGGTCTAGTTGGGACTTCATGTCGAGGACATCCCCCGAATGTTGGAAGGTCTAGCATCATCAACATTTCTGGTGCTAGAAGGAGGGCCAGATGACAAGTTGAGCCCTTGAAGTCTGTTTTGAATTCTTGCACTCACTTAATGACTTTTTCCACAATTATAACCTCAGCATGTTTTTCCAAAAATGCAAGACTACAAGTTTTAGTGAGTATTATAGATGACTTTTCAACTCTCAAATTAAATGGTGAGGTTGAAACAACCTTATTTGAGCATATTAATCATTTTCTTGATTTCTGCACGAAGCACAAAATCCACTATGAGGATGTTGGTTGTAGCCTTTGTTCATTCTCGGGTTTGAAGGGCACATAAGGGAATGGTTTTGCACATTTCTCGATGCCCCCATACATTATTTCAAACATCTTGTCACATAAATGTTTCGTGATTTTGATATGTATGATCATAAACATATGTCCAAGAAAATTTTGGAATTGCAAAAATCACCTAATGAATCATTGCGTCAATTTCACAATCATTTCATGCATTTTTATTTTCAATTTCTAAAAGATGAATATAACTAGAATTTTTTGTTAGGAAGATTTCAATATCTTGTTCACATTTCTAAAAATCCACACGAACTTGAAGCTTTCAAACCTATCCCAACATACCTCGGTGTTAGAGCATCTAAATCTACGAAGGATGAGGTTGTTGTTCCAAGTGACCCTTCGTCCCCTTCTCATCAAACATCTCTAGTTCCATAGATTGAGGCAGGAGAAGTTCAGAGTTCATTCGTTGACCTACCACCATATTTTCCCACCTCACATACCCAGAATTTAAGCACATGTTTGGACTATAAATTCAATGGTTGTGATGAAGTGTTGTCTCCTCATCCTCCATCCTTTGGTCCCTCTGATCCTCTAATCTGTGATGTGTTGCGTTCACCTCTTTCGAATATCCCTTTTTATGTTCATGAGGATCAAGTTATAGATGGATTTTGTGTTGAATAGTCAACCTATTGTATCATTTTCAATGAGTATGTGTGGTATTCTGAACAAGAATCTACGGTGAAGGACGACCTCTTTCTGTCTGCACCTTTACTACATCATCTTGACATTTTCCACAATTCTATCATTCTTGTTGAATCTTATGAATGTTCAGTTTTTGTTGATGTTACTACCTTAGATGATTCTCAGAACACGTGGAATGCCATATTTTCATCTGAATGTGGAGAGGACAAATATTTTCTGGCTGATCCTCCCAATCTCTCATCTTATCTTTCTAGGAATATAGAGGGTGAAATATCATGTGCTCCATAATTACCTATTTTCAATTCATCAAATCATGAGGATGCCTCTATTTGTAATCTTGAAATTTCTGATCATAGCTATCATGATCTTTTCATTGATTCATTCAATCACGGTTCTAATTTTTCCACTATCAATCTTTCTCAGCCACCGATATTTGATGATCCATCTTCTGACAAACTGGAATTTCAAGGAACTTCAGTATGAGCTAATGGTTATGTCAGGTCCTTTTTGTCTTGAGATAAATTCCACTTTCGATGATAAATATGTTGAATCTTTCATGACTTCTCATCACTCTATTGTGCACATTGAAAATCAATCTATTTTTCAATTTTTGCATCCTCCATTTGTATCACACGATCCTATCACTTAGCCATTGGAGGAGTCATACATGGTGAGCACGGTTGCAAAGTGAAAATTGTATTCTTTCTTCAAGTTCACTCTTCTTCATAGTTCGAAAGTTTGTGCCTACATGTCCTTGAATTACAGTGTGCTTAAAAACTATGGTACATCTGTAGAGTGTCTTTCATGTGATTTTCGTTTTTACTTTTTTACGTGTTCATTCAAACTTCGAATGTTTTGGTTTGTATTGTATTATATTTCTTGTTTGTTGTTATGATTTTATATCGTTCTTGACATGCATTCCCTCTCCTGCATAGGCTAACCAAAGCGTCCGTGGTTGCATTGGAAGTATCACTTTACGTAAGTTTGGCTTGTGCTCTATTTAGGTTAGGAGTAGCAATATTTTTTTATTTTCTATTGTTTCCTTTGATTTTCTTTACTTTGTTTCACTTTCACTTTGCTTATTTCCTTCTATTTGTTTTCTTTTCATTCATAGGATAGCTTTCGTATGAGACCATGTTTGGCTTCTCAGACAAGCAAGGTGAAGTCCAAGAGGTTATTGAGCTATATTTCTCCCAAACTCAAGCATCGTAGTATTGTGTCGTATTAGGATTTCATGTTGTCTCTACCCTATTTTGTCTTATATGTGTACAAGTGTGAAATATAATATTATTTGTAATTATGTTGTAAGTGAAATTCCAAGTGTCTATATTGGAAAATGAAGAGTCGTAATGTAATGTAATGAGTCATTTTTATAAAGAAGTTGAAGAGTCATGAGGGTAGTCCAAAGGTCACAAAGGGGATTTTAAGAATCACCCCCCTTGTTACAAATAGAACCTCATAACTCATGTAACAGGGCTTTAAGGAGTCAATATTTTTCCTATGCTTAGGCTTAGAAGGAGCTTCAGAGTATTGTGAAGAACCTTCACTTCTCCATAGCATAGAGAAAGTATACTTCTTTGGAGGAGCAGGTTTTATTTATTTTAATGTTCCACTGTTGGGGCTAGTGGTTCATCAATGGTGTATGTACGAATGGAACTTTCACTTATAATAATAAAATCAAGGTCAGCACGCTTTCATGCATATGTTGTGAACATAGTAGGACTATTCTTTTTGTATTTGAAATGTATGTTATTTAACTTACGCTTATGCTTATGAACTACTTTGTTTCCATTTGTATGAATCTTGTTGAATGTATGTTGTTGTATTAATTATCACTTTAAATTATGGACTATTCCGCATCTTATCTTGTGATGGCATTATGCTCGTGTGTTTCTTTCAAGTTGCATACTATTACAGGCTTTCAAAGAGTGCACTTCATTTTCCCTTCATGTGTTGGAAACTTCACGCATCGCACTTGACTCTCCGCAAGGTCACACACTTGCTCTAACCCAAGGTTACCATACTTTACTCTACACATTTTTGCAATCAAGTTGTAACATTACCACACACTATTGGGACCCCTACTCCAAACAATGTGAGGTCTAGTTGGGACTTCATATCAGGGAGATCCCCCTAATGTTAGCGGTTCTAGCAATGTCAACAGGACAAAATGCCCCAAATGGCCTATGATGGGCCCAATCCTAAACTACTTCAGTAGTAGGAGAGTTCAGGTTATTTTTCTCTGGAATCTCAATGGTTGGTCCAAATGGCCATGGGATTGAATAGCCCGAATGGTTGAAGGTGGTCCTAGGCCTAAACTACTTAGTAGCATGGGAGTTAGAGGGTTAAGCCTTAATGGTTCAATGCATGTTTAATGGGCCCAAAGTGTCAAAGGCCCAAACGTAGGGTGGGAGCTAGTGGAGTCCAGGGTCTAAGAAGTTTCATAGCTTAGTGGGGGATTTGGTAGGTGTTTCCCTATTTGTGGCTGAAGAAGAAAAATTTCTTATAATGTAGACTTTTCATCGAATGTGCTATGGGTCGATCAAGGGGGGGCCTAGGACAAAGCCTACATGGCTCAAAAATTTGGAAGTGAGATGATGTGGCATGCAGAGGGCATGCCACATGGCATTAATAGATGGCCATGTTGGAGAGCCAAATTGACCAAAATGAGTGACATGTGGCAACTTTGGGGAAGAGCATGTGGATGATGTGACATCAAAAAGAGCTCATATCAAGCTTACATTAGCATGATGTTAGATGACTTCATCTCAATATGACATAATCTTGGACCTTTAGGAGAAAAAGAGGTGTGCCTGGGAAAGGGCCAAGTATGATGGAGGACAAGAGACAAAAAATAATTTCGTCATCAGACAGGAAATATTCATATCTCATACCTCAATACCTCAATACTACAAGGTTCCTCATTGTATTATGGTAAGAGAGGCCGAGGTTAATGGGATCTGATATGGGAAATTCTCTCATCCTTTAATGTTGATTCAATTTTGTCTCACCCTAGGATTTTTTTAAAAATACATTGTAGGGTCAGTTAATGAGGTTCATGCAAAAGCGTAATGTGGCAGGTGCCACATGGGCTTAGCAGATGACACACACTATACCCTTTGGCTTAATAAGGTGATGTGGACCACCAAGGTGAGGTGGGGTTATCATGTGGGTTCCACATGGCAAGTTTAAAAGGGGGTCAAACTTGAAATGCCCATAATTTTGATTTGTTAGTCAGATTAAGGAAAAAATTATTTCGTCAGAAATCCCTAAACAATCCAGACACAATGGTAACATTGGTTTTTAAAGGAGTTGGAAATTGACAAATTTTGTAACCCAATTTACATAATGATGCCTTGGAGATCGAGTTATCTTGATGTAACACCTTGCATTGCCTAAGAATAATCCAGGGTTGTGGGAGGGTGTGTTAGAACATAAAGGCACAGAAAAAACACAAAATCGTGCGATGTCCTATTAAAGTGAGTATAATAATTTCCGAATTTAAACAACCTATTGTGTCATGAAAACAATATTTGAGTATAATAATGTCAACAGATTAAAACAACTTTAAATAGATTGTGTCATGAAAACAATAGTTTTATAAACAAGCAGTGGTTTATATCCTTATTCTATCAACCCTTAGGGATCAATGTTTTTTTAAACCTTCAATCAACCAAAATCAAGGGTCCTCGTACACCATTTTCTCCCTCCTATCTTCTCCAAAAGTGCAACACATTTTCATTCAATTACCAATTGGTCCATGGTGAATTATGCATATTCTGAAATGACCTATCTAAACTTTGAAAGTACTTTTACATTGATGGGATTCTTTTGTGGAAAATATCAATAAAATGTGATTATTTAATCTAAGGGGACCCATTCACAACTCACTCAATCAATGTCAATCGTCTAGTTATTACCATTTTTACTCATGCAAAGCATAGTTGTCATACAAAGTAATGATGATTGTTTTCCAACAAGGTGATAATGCAGTCTAACATCCTAAAGAGAAACCTAGTGGGGTGAATGAAGTCCCTCTAGTTGGGGATACATTTCTCTCATCCTATTACTTTTTATTCTTTGTTATCTTAGTTTCATGGATTCAAAAATTGTGTACAATTTCGAAAATTAAAATCTACCTATTTTGTTTTGGATTATGTGATTCATGTGAAGGGTTGATCCCATCATTGTCAACAATTCCACCACTTGAATGTATAATGTCTAACCTCTAGTTCTTATCAAGTTCGGAAAATTTAGTTTAGGAAATTTTCACATGAGGAGAGAGGGGTTTGAAATGAGACTATTAGTCTAAATATGTACACACTAAAGCCTTAAAATAACTACAATAACTTTGTTTTATTTCATTTATCATTAGCTAAAATTAGAAATTTGCGTCAAATTTTATTTTTTTTCCTCTTGGATCAATTCCAAATTGTGTTCTACATTAATTCTCTTTCTCTTTTGTAATATTGAAGAAATTACAATTATGATGCTATCTAGTTTTTTAACAAATTTTATTTATGAATTTTGCATGAAATTTTCCACGTGTTGATAATATTGCGCAAGTAAAGGAAAGCCATAAAGCATATATCACTTTTTGAGTTACATACACTCCAAATGGACAAATAAAGGACACCAAAATTTGTCAATTTTCACTTGATTTCATGGAAAATATGTTATAGGTCATTGTGATGCTCCTTCCCACCCCCTTAGATTAATATATGTTGAATGGGAGGTGTTACTTTTAACTAACACAACCTCCATAGTTTCATTATGTAAATGGGGTTACAAAAATCCTTCCCACCCAAAGTGTGTGTAAGTCACTTTAGATAATGCCATCACATCTAGCTCATAAAGATCATTTCAACGATATAACTTTTACCCCAATCTAACCTCTAGATTGAAAGTTATGCCCATTTGAAATTTGGCCCCTTAACCCTTGCCACATCAACAAGTATCACATGTCGCACTGTGAGTGACCATGTGCACTACCACATCACTTGTGGTCCAATGTGGCTCCCACCACATCATTGCACCTTTTTGACATCACACCACACCTTTAAGTATGCTCCATTCCAAACCTCCACGGCACGACGGAAACATTTATGTTAAGTTACCGAGGGAAGTTCTTGCCCAGCACCTTCATTACTCTACACCCTTAAACTGGAAACAACACAAATGACCTAACATTAGAAAGAAGGCATGGAAAAGAACTTCTTTGTCTATGGACATTAATTTTGGCATCACACTTTCCATCAACCACAACCATATGCAAAGAATACCCTAAAGGATCCTTCCACAGGTGTAGTGCCAAGATGACATGGCATGACCCATGGCACCACCTAGAGTGTATGTCATCTAGATCCTTATCAACCATCTCCTCTGCATATTTTTTATGTCAGGGTGATGTCACCATACCACATGGCTTCCTCTCAAAGTGCCATGTGTCACCCATATTCCAAAGTAGTTATTCTTCCTGCAATGTATCACATCATCAGCATGCCATGTTAGTAGATTTTCCACATCACATGTCCACATATTTTGAAAATCCCACATGGAATCCATGTAGACTTACCTAACCTACGTGGCACCTACCACCTCAACCTGAGTCAAGGGATTCCACATGGTTGTGCCCCTTCATGCAATTCAATATTTCTACGTTATAATAAATTTTTGGGTCTAAGCATAGCTTTCCCATCATGTGATACTCTGCATCTTCATTCCCCAAGACATACATTTCTCCATCTCCTAGGATAGACATATATCATCATTCTCAAGTGTCAAGATTTTTCCCATTTTACTGAGACATATCTGAGTGCCTAGTGTTGTATATATTTCTTGAAGATAGTTTTTGGCTAGGAAACTATGCTCATAAATCAACTCAACATACTTTAGGCTCAATTTGTCCCTTGAACTACAGGGGGATCCCTCAAATGTTGTGAGGCTAATTAACTGTTTACGACAATGAATAGTAGTCTTTTAAGCACATTAGCCAGATTTAGGGGTTTTGGGGGGTTTGTTGAGAGATGATTGCTAAGGGTTTAAAGATTCTTGTTTTACCTAATGAATCCCTCCCTTTCAAAAATCCCAATAAAATTGTTGATATTAAACTATGACATAGTAACATAGCTTGAAACATGAGGGTAGAAAATTTTTGAAATTACCAAATAACACAAATACTCAGATTGAATATTGATATTACCTAGTAAGAATAGAAAGTGTGAAGAGTGACCTTCAACATCTTATCAATAACGTATATTGTAGTTATACAGAAGGAAACAATCTTTAGATGCATATGAACTAACACAAACAGATAGTTTAATTAGCTTGCTTAGTAAAGAATATATTTTTGTTGGGGATTTAAGGGAGGCTAAACCTTAGCCAAGCCTCTCCTAATGATCCACGCAATCTTAAATGTATTAAGAAAATATCATGTAACAAAAGAAATTACTTACATGGCAAACAAAGTTTGTCATAAATAAAACCATAAGCCTTTGATTAAAACTCTGAAATATAAAGGCTTTTGCAGAATACAAGTGTAGTTGGGCCTAAAAGAGAACCCTTTCTACATTACAAATGCTAGATGTTTGTGTGTTTTTGTAGCAATGGGGTACCAAAAGACACCTTATTAGTAGTTAGTTGTTCACTACAAAGAAATTGTAGATCAAAATGGTTGTTGTTAGTGACAAACAAAGCATTGCTATGCATGCATAACATAAACTAAAAACTAGAAACAAAACACATATTTAATTCATAATGAAGCAAATAAGTTAACAATATAATCAAAAGGGGCTCCCTTTGTTGACTGTTGAAAGTAGAAGATGAATACAATAAATGAATACCAAACACTTGCAGAGAATTCTTTGAGCAATGGTGCTTAAAAATCCTCAACAATGAGGTTCATTTCTTCACTCTCTTTGCAATCTTCTCCTCTCTCTAAAAGAAATATCAGGTCTCTCTCAATTGTGAAGTACTTTCCACAATAGAAATATATGAATGATTGGAATGATTGTGCAATACTTTTTGGAGATCGGGAGAAATAGATGAATCCAATGTGGAAACATCCAGCAAACATAATTGAGCAATTACACCTTTTTGTTCCTTTTTTATAATCTTTGTCATACCGTTAGAGCTTATTATCTTTCCCAGTTTCCCTGCAATACCCCTTAATTCAACTTCCTTTCCTTTTGCAGAAAATTTCATGAAAAGTTCTTGAAAATTAAAAGCTATTGTACCCAAGGATTGTAGACATTGGACACCTAGTACAACATCAGCACCTCCCATTGGAATGGAAAGCATTTGGCTAGTCAATACATATTCTCCCATGGATAGCTTGATATTATGGCACTTTCCAGAGAGATTTATCATTCCTCCATTTGCAACCATCACTTGACACTCTGGTGCTGGATATAGGAAATAATTCAATTCTTTTGCTACCTTACAATGAATAAAATTGTGGGTACCTCCTAAATCAATCAGCACTATTACCTTTTTCTTCTTGATTTGTCCTTCTATCTTGATGGTTTGAGCAGTGGTAATTCCAGCTACTACATTACAAGATATTGTCGGATTCTTTTCTTCTTTATCTAGGCTTGGTTCTTGGAGTATATCCTCATCCTTTGACCTTTCTTGCTCCATTTCTTCTTCCTCTTCACAATCTATGTAAAATAATTTATTCTCAGCACACTTATGACCTTTATTGTATTTGCTATCACAACTGTAACAAATCCCTTTTTCTCTTTTTTCTTCCAATTGTTGTCTTGTCAACCTTATAGGTTATGGAAGGCTAGGGGTAACAACACTTCCATCTTTATAGTTGTGACTGGTATGCTTCCTACTTGCCATAATTTTGCTTTCCATTTTTCTTGCTAACCTGAATGCCTTCTCTAATGAATCAGGTTCCCAAAGGTGAACATCATATTGGATATTATCCTTTAAATTCCATATGAACATATCAATCCTATGCTCCTCTAGAATATTTTTTACCCTTATGTTCAATTTTTGGAACTCCTCAATGTGCTCCATTATTGAACCCTTTTGTTTGAGACTTATCAATTGGCTAAAAAAAGTGTTGCTTTGTGTATCCTCATAATGTGCTATCAATTCTTCCATAAAAATTGCCCAAGTGATAATTTGTTTACGAGAGCAAAGCTATTGATACCATTGATCCAAGACAAAGAGCCCAAGACAACCCGCCAAAGCTACAAGCAAAGAACAGTGTTGCAAAGCCGAAAAAGGACACGGGAAAATGGTGTGAGTTCCATAAGAGCTCCACTCACAACACAAGTGAGTGTCGGGCGAAGCAATCACTAGTGGCTGAGCTAAAGGTTTCAGAATCAGATGCAGGTTCTGACTCTGAGTTAGAACCCGACAAGGGGAATGACAAAGGGAAGCAGATCATTGAT